>JAQJVL010002790.1:0-81239 GCA_035578905.1 Stictocephala bisonia | reverse complement strand
TTTTAAACTTGACCTCTGGGGTTGATTATCAATGAAAGGTCAATGACCTTACTGATTATCAGTAGTAAACAATAGTAAAGTTGACCTCTGGGGTCAACACGTGGCGATAAACTGATAACAGAGGTCAAAAGGTCTTCCAGAATCCGCGTTTTACACTACTCATCAAATAGCTTACAGATTTGAAATAGTTTTAATTTAGTACCATGATTTCAATATTAATTTACATTAAGTTATTGTTAAAAATGCAGGCAAATGCGTTCGAACCATAAATATAGTTTGGATCGAAATTTAAAGGAGAATACATAAAATATACGTTTTTCTCCCTATAGTGCTACCACAAAGAAGAAACAGAGGTCGTATTCAAAAGTGTGATAAAAATGTGTGTCCAGTAGTTATTTCTCCAGTATGTCATACGATGTATGTATGTCATACTACATCTATCCTACTGCATGTGTATGGGTGGTGGGTGGGTCAATACTACTGTACGTGTATGGCTGGGTGGGTGGGTCAGTACTACTATACATGTATGGGTGGGTCCGTACATGTATGGGTGAGTAGTGTAGTATGCCGGTTCACGGACAACCTTGGACTTTGTACCCGACCCTATCAGCAAGGTTGTCGACCTTATCAGCAAAGGTCGACCCCAGAGGTCAAGTTTAATATTGTTTACTAGTCCCTTTCATTGATAATCACCACGTGTTAACCTCGAAGGTCGAGTTTACTACGAGCACGTAGACACCCCGCGACGTTGTCCTAGGTCAGTGTTGTTTTGATTGACATCACACTGTATTTATTAAATTAATTGTATTTAATGCGAGCAAAAAGTGTCGAAGACCGGTGCCAGGATCAATCCTACGATGTTTAGTTTGTGAGACGGAGACGATACCACTGTAGCACAGTAACACACCCGAGAGGGTAACGTAAGTTGCGGCAGAAGAACGCGTGGCTCCGATGCATTTACACTATATGAAATGTATTTTTCCCAATAATTTGTATTTATTATAGTATTACTTTGTTCTGACCCTTTAAACCAAAAAAATCTGTTTCTCCTTGTCTGTAACATGTACCATCTTTTTTTCGCAGTGTTACCAACTCGCATGATTAATTGCATTATACTATATAAAATATATCTCAGTGCTGCCAACTCACACGATTTATTACATTATACTATAATAAATACATATTCCATTATTTTTTCTCTTTTAGTTATACTATAATAAATACAAACGCGTTTTTCGGTGTTACAGTAATATTATTTTAATTCGTTATCCTTTTATATTTTTTTCGGTCAACAATAAATACGTTAAAATGGTCGTTAAGTATTAGGAGAACAGAACTTGGTAAGATCTCTGAACTCGGCCGTTGATATTATGAGCGCGCTATCACATCACTTGACCCTAGTGTCAGGCGGTGGGCGATATTGTCGCGCACTTTATTAGCCTGCGCGATATTGTCGCGCGACATTTCTGAGCGATAATTACGGTTCCTCTTCACTTCTGCTAGCCTAATACTCTGTTAATTATAAAACCTCTAAAATCGCACACCTGAGCTAAAAAAGGTATCACATGTTTAAATATAGTTAATTGAAGGATTGTTAAGTACCAGTCAACTTTTTTTCCTTTAATAATGATTAAATCCTAGAAAGAGTATTTACATAATAGTACCTACATAAAGTAGGTGATATTTATATAATAATTAATATTTATGTTTTGTGAAAACTCTATGAAAAAGGACAGGTTGTGCTTCAATTAACTGGTGTATTTTTCTTGTTACACAGTATACAGTATTAATTTGAATTATAATAGTAATATTTTGTATTTTATATAGTATTAATTTGTTCTGACCGTTTAAAAAATGAACCAAATGGTTTTTTTGTATAGTTTTTCATAACAAGTAATTTTTGTTTACAACAGCTGATGTGTCTTCTGCTACCAGAGAACTCTTTGTATATGAGAAAAATTTCTAAGTCTAATTTTGCTGATGCAATATTTCATCATCTGTACTTTGAGTATGGATCTTGACCATCACGCGGCATAACACGTGTGCACGTGGTCGGACACATATTCAATTGACGTCATTTTACTGGTATAAATACACCAAGATTTCAAGCATGCAGCATCTGCAGTTGTTTCAAGCTCTAGAGACCAACGGCCCCAACGTCTTTCCGGAACCTCTAGACTTGAACAAGTTGATCCTTGGCTATAGCAGATATTGAATCTGGTCAGTAAATGATATAGATTTCCCAATTTATTAGCATTACTATTTATGAACAGTAACTATTTTATACATTCTCTAACATCATTTTCAATTAATATTTTAGCAAAATAATCATTATTCTCTTTATGAGAACTAATATTTTGAATTTATTTTCAGATATTTCTTTAACTAAATTATTTAACAACACATTTTAATAATACCAGTAATGTGTTAGTATTATAAAATGCTTGGAGAATACAAATTATTTCATTTATGTAAAAATCATATTTCTAATCTTAAACAATATTTTAACATTAATTGCATGACATTATTTCTAAAACCTACTTACAGTTGTGTTTTATTTATTTTTATTTTCAACCATATAACTAATTTAACTAAATTGCTTCATACTATATCTTCTAGTAAATTATTAAAGTTGTTAGTTTTATAAAAATGTTATGATAAAATAAACGTTTCATTATATTAAATTATTTAATTAGGTTTTTAATAAATTTTTATTCTCATCGATTTTTTTACAAGTTTATAATCTTAAAACAATTTTATGATATGATTTAGTTATGAAATTATTTCTTACTTCATCAATCCGATTACACAGAAGTATGTCTCATAATAAGGATTACACTTTAGGTTACTATAAATTAACTCCATTTGCTTATGAACCGATTAAAGGTTCCTTACATTCGGCAGGATTTGATTTAAAAAGCGCATATGACTGTGTTATACCACCTCATGGTAAGCAGTTGATAAAAACTGATCTCAACATAGCATTGCCTGAAGGAACGTATGACAGAATTGCCCCCCGTTCAGGATTGGCTTTAAATCATTTCATCGACGTAGGAGCTGGGGTGATAGACCGCGATTACACGGGCCATGTAGGAATACTTTTGTTTAACCACTTAGAAAATGGAGTTTTGATTAACCACCAAAAACATTTCTTTTGTTTAACCACCTCCCGGACATGGAGATGAACATGTGCAGGATCCAAAAGTATCATCATCATTGTCGTCATCGTCATCATCAAGAAACAGAACGTCTGAATTAGTACAATATTGGCAGAGACGTTTGTTGGGAGATACTTGAAGATATGCTACAGTTGTCAGTGATATTTATATTATATACATATAGTAGGTGATATTCATATAATAATTAATATTTATATTTTGCGAAAACTCTATGAAAAAGGACAGGTTGTGCTTCGATTAACTGTATACAGTGTTAATTTGAATGTTAATAGTAATATTTTATTTAGTATTAATCTGTCCTGACCGTTAAAAAATAAACCAGAGTTTTTTTTTGTTGTTGTTGTTGTGTAGTTTTTCATAACAAGTGATTTTTATTTACAACAGCTGATGCAATATTTCGTCAACTGTACTTTGAGTTTGGATCTTGACCACCTCGTGGTCTAACACGTGTGCACGTGGTCAGACACATGTTCAATTGACGTCATTTTACTGGTATAAATACACCAAGATTTCAAGCTAGCAGCATCTGCAGTTTCACAGGCATAGAGACCAACGGCTCTCCCGGAACCTCTTTGTCTTTGTTTACACAGCAGATAGTGAATCTGGTGAGTAACTTTTGTTGAATCTTGCATTTTTATTCCAACTTTTTAGTTTAATAATTGTTTTACAGATTTTCTGTTAATAAGAAGATTAATTTATTAATCAGTTTCCAAGCTAAACTATTTTCCCAAAAAGTTATATATTGCATAGGGATTATTAGAAAAGTTTATTGAATGTTACAGTTTTGATATTATCTGTAATCCATTCTGACATGCAATTTCACTTTGTTGATTTATCATTATTATTGTAAGTCAAAATTTATAAATATGATATTTGTGGGAGATAGCCCCATTTACACGTTTTATAATGTCATTTGATACATACTAAAGTTTTGTATAAAATGTTTTTAATTTTTATTGGTTTAAATTCGTATTTATTGTGTTTGAAAATATTGAAATGTTTCATTTTTTAAAAGATTTAAATTAGCTTTACAAATGTTTATATTAAAAACTACAGTTAAATATTTGATACCCCATTTCTATTAAGTTGATTAAATATGTTTTTTAATCTTATTTTCCAGTCTATATTTTAACGTCTCATATTTCATTTAACAATGTATTAAACAATTGTAGGCTACTAAAAGATATTGCTGACTAACATTTCATTAAATCATCGTTAAACAGAGTAAATCTTTAAACTGTTAAATAATATACTATTTATTTAAATTAATGTTTATAACAGACTATAGTTAAATATTTAGATAATCTATTTTTATTTTATTTTTCAGTCTCAAACTTTAATGCTTGGCAAGTTGTGATTTCGGTGCTCCAGCAGCTTCACTTCAATCTTTCAACCAGTCATGGATGTAGACGAACATTTTATGGTTTTACTTTATAAAAATGGAGTTGTATTTGATTGTGGTAAATTAGAAGCAGAAGAATCGGAAGATAAATTTATGGTTTCGGATTATTGTAATGATAGTGATGAAGACGAACATAAAAAAAGAATAATTCAGTATAAAAGTGAATTCAGTCTTATCTTAGACACCGTCATGACAACATGGAAACTGACAAGATCTATTCACATGATGATGATGGAAATCTTCAATACGAAACTTTATTTACAATAATAGGAAATAGATTACGTGCTTTAGTCAGAAACAATTCTGATACGACATATGTTATGATACAAAGTCAACGTGAAGTAATAAAATTGGATTCGGACCAATGGTTGCAATTGTTAAGGTGCTTGCCAGCGATAAATAACGAGTTTAATTCTAGATTCAAAAGTAAGGCTAAAAATGACGTTATGAAAAATGATGATGCGTTTACCTCAGAAGCTGAGCATTAAATGTCTTAGTATCATTATGTTACTGATAGATTACACAAGTAAGCTTCCATTCAATCTTAAATTAGATTTGTTATTCGATCTTCCTTTGGAGACCGTCAGTTGTATTGAGTGCGAATATTTTTGGTTTTTATATTGTAAGAAGGAAAGTGTAAAGAAGAATTTCTACCATTAATTTCATGGAAGGTTACGTATATGAAATACTATAGTGATAAATTACTATTCGTTAATCTCGAATACAGACTGCGGCTTTTGAAACAATGAAGAAAGTTCAATTTTCTGATACTGTAAAAGTTTATAATTTACCCGAAGAGGATCGAAGATCTGATACTAGACGGCTTATTGATATGTTTCGTGTTAGTGAAAAATTGAAACTTCTTAATATGAAAACTGAAAAATCAGACCGCACATTGAGTGCTTGCAGTGTATATAAGTCAACATCTACTGATAAAAAGTGTAATAAAGAATAATTAGATTATAATTTGTGACTTAGTTTATTTTTTATTCGAGTTAAGGAATATATAAATAATATTTCCAGAATATCAGTCTATAAAGTAATCTTTGAACTGATGAATCATCGATTTACGTCACTAATGACGACTATAAATAAAAGAAGTAGTGCATAATCATGATTATTATTGATCTCATCCTCAAGGTTATTAATAGTGACGCAGCATTGACGCAAAATTGATGGTGAAAATGCTGATGATGATGATGACATTATGGAACCGGATTCCAGTCCACAACATGAGGAAGTAGAAGATATGATGGTTGAAGAAACGTACGTTTCACCGGCTGTGGTATCGGGTAAAGACCTTTTGAAAACACCTCAAGGAAAACATTTAGCGAGGGAATACGTACTACGTGAGTTTAAGGGAAGACTAGCAAAAGAGTACTTTTTCATCATTTTGTTGATCCATGTTGAAACCGGGTATAGCGAAGCTTTTTGAGGTCGGAAGCGTACCTTCTGTATTTTCCTCATGCAGACGTTGTTTTCTTTTCACTCCTTGTGGAGGTGCACGTATGTAACGTCTTACAGGCGTTTCAAAATCCTCCGTGACCTTTTCTTTTAAGTTTATTGATTCCTTGTTCTGTTATTTCTTCTTTAACTTATGTTTATGTTGCTGTTGTAACTTTTCTCCTTCTTCCGCAATCTTCTTAAGCGGCTCAGCAATGGGTTTTAGCTGTTTTTCCCACATCTCTTCACTATCCACTTCCCTTTTCATAGATCTATGTTTTTGCTTAATATTTTTTCTTATTTGAGTAATTTCCTTTATAACCTCCTCTTTACTTTTATCGGCTAGAAACTCGTCAATAGAAAATGTAGAAGAGGAGGACATTATGTGTCTAACTCGGATGATGAGTACAATATAAATGATTGAAAGGAAAAGTATGAGACGTTAAATTACCCCCACTACCACATTTATAATTTTACAAAAATATCAAATCCTCTACGATACCGGCCTTTTTTTATATCACTATCCTTGTCTATTACAACAAACCCATTTTTCGTCATATCCCAAATCTTTGAACACATATGCTTGAACTGACTAAAACTCATATCAGGACTGACATGGTCTTGATAAATGTGATTCAAATTGCGATCGTCTTGTTTAAATATAACTAGAAGATTCGCATTGTCTCTAACCAACTGTTTGGGTATGAAACTGTAAGTTTGACACACGTAAAAAGTGTCAATATTATTATGACGTCCCATCAAAAAATAGTTTGTAATATTATTCTGTTTGCCACAAGCGATATCATCAAATATCATTACAGAATTTGCCTCAATCTCATTTGGATGAGGTACTTCATCGTTGTCTGAATAAGGATGATATCCTATTCCATCTAAATTTGACAGTACGCACTCGAGGAATGTATACTTCTTTTGATACAGAAAAAACAAACCCTTAGATGAGAATAATAAGTTTAAAAGTAAATTGGTTTTCCCACAATTTGATGGACCCACTATTAAACATCTGATTGTGTTTGGTAATAAATGTCCGTGTCTTTTCATACTGTGTAAATCTCATTACTCCATCTAGGCCAATAACCTTTATTGAATTGTTTAGTTCATCTACTTATTTTAACTCGATCACCAGTATCAAATTTGGAATGACTATAATATTTTTTCCTATTTTTAACTATTTGTAATAATATTTCTTGTTAATTTCCAATATTGACCTGAACAGTCTTAACACCAATAGTTCGATGAATGGTATTATTATAGGTTTTCAACAACTTTGGCAGTAAATCTAACCACTTGAAATTACCCTGCTGACTAAAGTGTCTCCACATGTTACTTTTCAAAGTACGATTGAATCTTTCAAAAATTGAAGCTTTTTTATCAGAAAAAGTAAAATAATGATTGATATTCTATTTATTTAACAAGAACTTAACCTTAGAATTAAACCATTCTGTACCTTGATCTGTATGAAAATTTGTCATAGAATTTTTTCAATATAGGTTCAAGTGCAATTACTATATCATTAGCACTTTTTGACTTTATTGGTACTGCAAAAGCAAATTTACTAAAACAATTAATTACAGTCATAATATATTTAAAACCTTTGTTGGAGTTTGAAAAAGGAACCATTTCGACTAAATCTGCTTGATATAAGTCATTGATTCCGTTCTACATAACGTGTAGGATAGAAACGTCTTGCCTACCTATGCAGTTATTTTGCAATACCTGCTCGTACATTATTCATTGTTACCAGGTAAATAGGTGGTAGCAAAATGAAACAAATGTTTAAGATACAAACATATATATATTTACATTTAACTAGTTCACAAAAAGGTGATGCTTTTAAATGTTCTTCTTTCGGTTTATCCTCCGGACTCCAATCTTCGAGAACGACACCGCATGTAATACAACTGACCACATCTCCAGCACCAGTATAGTACAAGCCTGCATCTACCATATCTTGAATGTAAGGATACATCTTAGGCCATCTGAAGTATGTTTCCAACATAATGTTCTCGGTGTTCTTAACAGATTTTTTGTATTTACTATAGTTACAAAAGTCTCCTGACATATTTTTTGACATTGAACAGTCAGGATTTTCTAGCTTATGTAAAATATTTACATGTCTTATAGTTAACTTAACATCACTGGATTGCCAACCGCAACCACAACATACTATGTTATCAAAAAGTTTAGTAGAATCCAGATTTGATCAAGTCTTTCTTTGTACAATTAAAAATATAACAACAAACATCTTCTTCACTATTACTATCACCACTGCTATTACTACTACTTTTAGCACAATAACAAGTAGGACTCATATCTATAACGGCTGTTCGATTCGATGGTCAAGACTGTAATGATTAGTTTAATCTAGACTGTGATATAAGCTGTGGTGGGGGTGTACAAAAATAACAATTCTTTCTTTTCGGGTTAGGTCCATCAAATGTATCTTGTAAAGATTCAAACCTAAAATGATCTGTACATCTTAAATTGCTCAATATTTCCGAATCATTTCTCAAACTGTTGGGAAGTCTATCAAATATCAATTCTAAATCTTCGGTATGATTAATTATAAAACTTTTCGGTAAATATTTTATCAATTCAGGTTTTACATTTTTATATTCTCTTCGATAACATTCTCCAATAGCGAGATTTACAGTTTTTAGCCTATCCTCAACTAGTTTCTCAAGTTTAATCCATTGAAGTAGTAAATGAACATTAATATATGCGCAGTTTAAAGGATCATGATTGAAGATACATTTTTTCATCGCACTAGTCTGAGTTTGATTTCTGATAATACTTAAACTAGGACATCCTAAATCTTCTAAATTAATTACATTAACTTTAAACTCTGACAAAAGGTCAGTTACAAATTGTTTCTTCTCATATCCTTTAACATACACATTACCGGAAATATTACAACCTCTAAGCACATCTTTTAGTTGATTATATTTTCTAAACCCAGAACCCCAATAGAGTCCATGGAAGTACTTCTCCAACCACACAACTTGCTTCCGAACATTTTCTGGCAACTTGTTAAAGTGAAAAGGTGGTTGAAACAATTGTAATTCATAGACTTGCTCATCGGTGGATATGACAGCCAACTCCTTTACAATAAACTTGTTGTCTTGGTTTTCAAATCCTTGAAAATCCAAAATGAACTCCATATCTGTACGGAAACAGATTACAAATTAGAATATTGATAATTTAATCTTTTTTTAAATTCTTCGTCAATTGCTAAAAAGCATTTCTTAAATTAAGTCCAACCATCAAGATCTAATTGAATAAATTGAGTACCTAATGTGTTCTCAAAAACTAATTTACTTTTGTTTGCCAATCAGAAACTGTGAGCTTTAAATTGTGTGTAAGTATAAAAGTTTTACTATATTTATAATCCATAATTACCTTTATAATGCTGCGTCACTATTGATAACCTTGAGGATGAGATCAATAATAATCATGATTATTCAAATTCAAATTCATTTATTGACAAAATGCATACATTACAGGCATTAAAACCCTATTACAATGTTGCATTAAAATAATACAGTGTATAAATATCGAGGAATGTAGTCTTTCAAGAATCAATTCACAGCTTACAGAAAATATAACAAAAAATAATAAATATATTAAACTTGCAAACAGACGAGATTATGCTCGGTCAAAATTTATTAGGTTATTTAATCATTACAACAAATTAAAAATATAAAAAGTGGGTTAATAAATATTTAAATAAGATATTACAAGACAATTATTTTGCACATGCTCAAATAAAAACGTACAATTAAAATACTGTATGTTCAAATTAATAAATTACAATGCCGTTAATTAGATAAATAAAAAATGTTACAATAAACTAAATTAATGCATACTGGCGTTTCCAGCTTTTAAAAAGTTGTTTAACGAATAACTAAATATATCAACATTTACGGAAAGCGAATTGTGTAGCCTAATCATAACATTGAGTGGAGAGTTAGCAGACAGGTTGGTAGGCTACGAGAAAAGCGGGGAGTGAACAACACACGACTCCTTGTGCACTGCTTCTTCTATTTATAGTCGTCATTAGTGACGTAAATCGATGATTCATCAGTTCAAAGATTACTTTGTAGACTGATATTCTGAAAATATTATTAATATATTCCTTAACTCGAATAAAAAATAAACTAAGTCACAAATTATAATCTAATTATTCTTTATTGCACTTTTTATCAGTAGATGTTGACTTATATACACTGCAAGCACTCAATGTGCGGTCTAATTTTTCAGTTTTCATATTAAGAAGTTTCAATTTTTCATTAACACGAAACATATCAATAAGCCGTCTAGTATCAGATCTTTGATCCTCTTCGGGTAAATTATAAACTTTTACAGTATCAGAAAATTGAACTTTCTTCATTGTTTCAAAAGCCGCAGTCTGTATTCGAGATTAACGAATAATAATTTATCACTATAGTGTTTCATATACGTATCCTTCCATGAAATAAATGGTAGAAATTCTTCTTTACTAACACTTTCCTTCTTAAAATATAAAAACCAAAAATATTCGCACTCAATACAACTGACGGTCTCCAAAGGAAGATCGAATAACAACTCTAATTTAAGATTGAATGAAAGCTTACTTGTGTAATCTATCATATACTAAGTATCATATACTAAACATCTATAATGATACTAAGACATATAATGTCCAGCTTCTGAGGTAAACGCATCATCATTTTTCATAACGTCATCTTTAGCCTTACTTTTGAATCTAGAATTAAACTCGTTATTTATCACTGGCAAGCACCTTATCAATTGCAACCATTGGTCCGAATCCAATTTTATTACTTCACGTTGACTTTGTATCATAACATATGTCTTATCAGAATTTATTCTGACTAAAGCACGTAATCTATTTCCTATTATTGTAAATAAAGTTTCGTATTGAAGATTTCCATCATCATCATGTGAATAGATCTTGTCAGTTTCCATGTTGTCGTGACGGTGTCTAAGATAAGACTGAATTTTCTTTTATACGGAATTATTCTTTTTTTTTTCGTCTTCATCATTATCATCACAAGAATCCGAAACCATAGATTCATCTTCCGATTCTTCTACTTCGTCTTCATCACTATCATCACAAGAATCCGAAACCAAAGATTTATCTTCCGATTCTTCTACTTCTAATTTACCACAATCAAATACAACTCCATTTTTATAAAGTAAAACCATAAAATGTTCGTCTACATCCATGACTGGTTGAAAGATTGAATTGAAGCTGCTGGAGCACCGAAGTCACAACTTGCCAAGAGTTAAAGTTTGAGACTGAAAAATAAAATAAAAATAGATTATCTAAATAGTAACTATAGTCTTTGTTATAAACATTAATTTAAATAAATAGTATATTATTTAACAGTTTAAAGATTTAGTCTGTTTAACGATGATTTAATGAAAGGTTAGTCAGCAATATCTTGGTTTAATACATTGTTAAATGAAATATGAGACGTTAAAATATAGACTGGAAAATAAGATTAAAAAACATATTTAATCAATTTAATAGAAATAGGGTATCAAATATTTAACTGTAGTCTTTAATATAAAAATTTGTAAAGCTAATTTAAATCTTTTAAAAAATGAAAATTTTCAATATTTTCAAACACAATAAATCCGAATTAAAACCAATAAAATAAAAAAACTTGTGTACAAAACTTCAGTACGTATCAAATAACATTATAAAACCTGTAAATGGGGCTATCTCCCACATATATCATATTTATAAATTTTGACTTACAATAATAATGATAAATCAACAAAGTGAAATTGCATGTCGGAATGGATTTACAGATAATATCAAAACTGTAACATAAAATAAACTTTTCTAACAATCCCTATGCAATATATAACATTTTGGGAAAATAGTTTAGCTTGAAAACTAATTAATAAATTAATCTTCTTATTAACAGAAAATCTATAAAACAATTATTAAACTAAAAATTTGGAATAAAAATGCAAGATTCAACAAAAGTTACTCACCAGATTCACTATCTGCTGTGTAAACAAAGACAAAGAGGTTCCGGGAGAGCCGTTGGTCTCTATGCCTGTGAAACTGCAGATGCTGCTAGCTTGAAATCTTCGTGTATTTATACCAGTAAAATTACGTCAATTGAACATGTGTCCGACCGCGTGCACACGTGTTAGACCACGTGGTGGTCAAGATCCAAACTCAAAGTACAGTTGACGAAATATTGCATATTGCATCAGAACAGATATTGCATCAGCTGTTGTAAACAAAAATCACCTGTTATGAAAAACTATACAACAACAACAACAACAAAAACACCTCTGGTTTATTTTTTAAACGGTCAGAACAAATTAATACTATATAAAATACAAAATATTACTATTAACATTCAAATTAACACTGTATACAGTTAATTGAAGCACAACCTGTCCTTTTTCATAGAGTTTTCGCAAAATATAAATATTAATTATTATATGAATATCACCTACTATATGTATGTAATATAAATATCACTGACAACTGTAGCATATCATTAAGTATCCCCCAACAAACGTCTCTGCCAATATTCTACTAATTCAGACGTTCTGTTTCTTGATGATGACGATGACGACAATGATGATGATGATGATGATGACAACACTTTTGGATCTTACACATGTTCACCTCCATGTCCGGGAGGTGGTTAAACAAAAGAAATGTTTTTGGTGGTTAATCAAAACTCCATTTTCTGAGTGGTTAAACAAAAGTATTCCTACATTGCCCGTGTAATCGCGGTCTATCACCCCAGCTCCTACGTCGATGAAATGATTTAAAGCCAATCCTGAACGGGGGGCAATTCTGTCATACGTTCCTTCAGGCAGTGCTATGCTGAGATCAGTTTTTATCAACTGCTTACCATGAGCTGGTATAACACAGTCATATGCGCTTTTTAAATCAAATCCTGCCGAATGTAAGGAACCTTTAATCGGTTCATAAGCAAATGGAGTTAATGTATAGTAACCTAAAGTGTAATCCTTATTATGAGACATACTTCTGAGAGAAATGATGTCTTGTAGCAGTTGATGTAATAGAGGAGATCTGCTTGACGATGAAGAGTTGGAGTTGGATGCAAGAGGAGATCTGTAACATCATACATATTATACTACTTTAGAGTTAAGTGTATCTTAAAACTTTTAAAGGACCTGTGGAAAAAACAATGAAATCATCACCAAGAAAATTAGTTCAAAACCCATTTTAGTTTTAAATAAGTTTATTATAGAAATGAAACTTACTTTTAAAATAAGCGAGTGTCTGCAACACGCCTAGATCAAATTCGATGAAAGGTGATGGAATAACCTGTAACAACATAAACATTAAATTACTTATGAGAAAAGCATTTATTTGAATTGGAAGACCTGTGAGAATAAAAACAAAACATTGAAAATATTAACAAGAAATGTATTAGTTTATCATATGAATGAAACTCACTTTTCTAAATTAGTAGTTGTTTCTTGAAGACAGGAATGAAGTGAATAGTTGAGTAATAGAATCTGTAAAAAACAAAAATATCTCTATACATTTTGTTTAGTTTTAAAAAACCATTTATTTCAAACGTAAGAGATGAGTAAAAAAAAGATTCTCGTATAAAAATTGGTTATAAATTCAAATTATTTAAAATTACATTATTATTTTCCAGAAATTAATGAAACTTAATAAGATTTGTTATTAAATATTTTAATTAAATTATAAAAAATAAAATGTAGTAGTTAAAGTTATACGTATTTTAATCGAAATGTGTTTATTTAAATTATACCTAAAAGTGTAATCGGATTGATGAAGTAAGAAATAATTTCATAACTAAATCATATCATAAAATTATTTTAAGATTATAATAAACTTGTAAAAAAATCGATGAGAATAAAAATTTATTAAAAACCTAATTAAATAATTTAATGTAATGAATCATTTATTTTATCATAACATTTTTGTAAAACTAACAACTTTAATCATTTACTAGAACATATACATGAAGCAATTTAGTTAAATTAGTTATATGGTTGAAAATAAAAATAAATAGAACACAACTGTAATTAGGTATAAGAAATAATGTCATGCAATTAATGTTAAAATATTGTTTAAAATTAGAAATATAATTTTTACATAAATGAAATAATTTGTATTCTCCAAGCATTTTATAAAACCAACACATTATTGGTATTATTAAAATGTGTTGTTAAATAATTTAGTTAAAGAAATATCTGTAAATAAATTCAAAATATTAGTTCTCATAAAGAGTATAATAATTATTTTGCTAAAATATTAATTAAAAATGATGTTAGAGAATATATAAAATAGTAACTGTTCATAACTAATAATACTAATAAATTGGGAAATCTACTCACCAGATTCAATATCTGCTATAGCCAAGGATCAACTTATTCAAGTCTAGAGGTTCCGGAAAGACGTTGGGGCCGTTGGTCTCTAGAGCTTGAAACAACTGCAGATGCGGCTAGCTTGAAATCTTGGTGTATTTATACCAGTAAAATGACGTCAATTGAACATGTGTCCGACCGCGTGCACACATGTTAGGCCGCGTAGTGGTCAAGATCCAAACTCAAAGTACAGATGATGAAATATTGCATCAGCAAAATTAGACTTAGAAAATTTTCTCATATACAAAGAGTTCTCTGGTAGCAGAAGACACATCAGCTGTTGTAAACAAAAATCACCTTTTATGAAAAACTATACAAAAAAAAACCTCTGGTTCATTTGTTAAACGGCCAGAACAAATTAATACTATATAAAATACATAATATTACTATTATAATTCAAATTAATACTGTATACTGTGTAACAAGAAAAATACACTAGTTAATTGAAGCATAACCTGTCCTTTTTATAGAGTTTTCGCAAAATATAAATATTAATTATTATATGAATATCACCTACTATATGTAGGTACTATTATGTAAATACTCTTTCTAGGATTTAATCATTATTAAAGGAAAATAAAAGTTGACTTTTACTTAACGATCCTTCAATTAACTTTATTTAAACATGTGATACCTTTTTTAGCTCAGGTGTGCGATTTTAGAGGTTTTATAATGAACAGAGTATTAGGCTAGCAGAAGTGAAGAGGAACCGTAATTATCGCTCAGAAAAGTTGCGCGACAATATCTAAATAAACTAAATATATAAAAAACTATTTGGAGGATACTACTTACATTTGTTCTAAAAAGCATGTTTAACATTTGAAATATACAACCTAACAAATGTAAACGTGAAACTTTTGCAAGTTATGTAATGTTCAACTACAAAATGCCGGTGTGAGCTACTGATAACCAACGCTGCCTGGTAGGCAAGCGGGGAAGGAGAGTCAACTGCCACGACTGTTCAAATCACACAATTGTTTGGGAACAAACGGACAAACGACAACACTTCTGATAATAGTCGAGTGAGTTTCAAGTAGTTGAAAGTCAACAACAGGTAGGCTTGAGGGTGACAAAGATTATTCACTTGAGAAAACTGTTAAAAACTGTATAACATTCCCTCTGTTAATAAATTTTTGCTACTCGAGTAAAATAACATGGTTCTGCAGTTTAAATAATTTAAATTGCAATTTAAATAGTCTTCAATTTCAATCATGGTATCGATACCACTGGTCGTTTATGGGTGGCTCATCGCCACTGGTTGTACATGAGTGGGTCATCGCCACTGGTCGTACATGAGTGGGTCATCGCCACTGGTCGTACATGAGTGGGTCATCGCCACTGGTCGTACATGAGTGGGTCATCGCCACTGGTCGTACATGAGTGGGTCATCGCCACTGGTCGTACATGAGTGGGTTATCGCCACTGGTCGTTTATGGGTGGTTCATCGCCACTGGTCGTACATGAGTGGGTCATCGCCACTGGTCGTATATGGGTGGTTCATCGCCACTGGTCGTTTATGGGTGGTTCATCGCCACTGGTCGTTTATGGGTGGTTCATCGCCACTGGTCGTATATGGGTGTGTCATCGCCACTGGTCGTACATGAGTGGGTCATCGCCACTGGTCGTACATGAGTGGGTCATCGCCACTGGTCGTACATGAGTGGGTTATCGCCACTGGTCGTATATGGGTGGTTCATCGCCACTGGTCGTATATGGGTGTGTCATCGCCACTGGTCGTACATGAGTGGGTCATCGCCACTGGTCGTACATGAGTGGGTCATCGCCACTGGTCGTACATGAGTGGGTCATCGCCACTGGTCGTATATGGGTGGGTCATCGCCACTGGTCGTATATGGGTGGGTCATCGCCACTGGTCGTACATGGGTGGGTCATCGCCACTGGTCATACATGGGTGAGTCATCGCCACTGGGTATGAATCCCAAACTTAGTTAAACTAATTATTGGGAATATCAAAATAATTTACCTAGTATTGAAGGCATGAAATAGGGATTGATTGTGACTCTTTAGACCTTCCTCGTACAGTATGTTCATCCCTTGCCCCATCACATAACTTGTGAGGCTGGAGTTGAAGACATATCCAGAAGTATTGACGTACAAGCTCTGGTCTACTTGCGTCACTGAGTCGTAGGATACCAACAGGTCGTAGGGCTTCAAAAGGTCGTAGACGACATTTTTCTCCTGACCATGGATAAATTCCGCACCCTTGTCAATGTCCACACCTCCTGTACGTAATCAAGTTATTCAATTATTATTTAGATTTGGGATGCTGGCACAGCGTGTGCGTATTTTAAGACAAGTATGAATTATTACTTGGATGAGTATGGATGACCTTGGCAGTCTTCCTACTAAGTTTGACTTAGCTCAGAAAGGACCATTTAATAATAGCCCAGATTATCTAATATATAAACAGTCTTACCGGGAATCGTAAACACGAAGTATTGGTTTGATTTGAAGCTAATTTACAAGACTGATACACTCAGTGATATACCCTACACAGCATCCGGACACTGACTATCACCCAACAAGGACACCCCAAACTTCTTTAGTGGTGTCCACGTCGATGGCAACGATTGAGTGGACGCCATGTTAACTAGTTTTGAATGATGAATGAATCTGTAAAAATAATATATCAATTTTCAACTGTTCTTAATTTCTTCAAATAAAAATGGAATCATTTCTTTGATTTCAAATTATTGATTGAATAACTAATACAGTTTTAAATCACCACTTTAAGGGTGATCACCCAGGTGAGCGCTCCAAAGAATTTAATTCTATATATTATTTACTCTGTTTTAGGAGTAGCAAAGGGCCTTTCTCCATTAGGTGAGCCGGTGGACGAGCGATCTAAAGCGTCAGGATTTTGAGCTTGGGTTAGAAACAGCTGGTTCGAATCCGTCCTAGACTGGAAGATTTATCACTAATATTCACCTTCTACTGTATTGGTTCACTCCCTTACTCTGTCTGAATAAGTTCCTTGCACTGATCAGTAGTCTATGAGCAATGAGTAGACTAAGAATAAGAAGAAGATCGGTCTCTCCTTAAAAAATAATTACACGTGTTCGCCTCCCCTCTTCTACACTGTCCTCGCTAGCCCAATGTAACAAACTGTGCAAAAGTACATGACTCCCTAATTTAAACTCTAGCAATGACGTTTAACTCAACATCTGTACAGATGAAATACTTGTAAAACTATTTGTTACACTCTTTAAATAAAAAATGTTACGTTTTACTTTACAATAGGTTCGCTAGCAAGTGTTGTCTACCATGTTCTCAAAATATTAATAAAGTATCTGGCACGGCTTTTTAATGATCTATGTAATAATTATAAAGGACATGTTAGCCACTTTAGGAAGCCACGTTTACATAAAGAAATGTTCTAAATTATTTTACAGCACACTTTTAAGAAGACTTATTTTTTTGATTGAAAAATAATTTTTGATCGAACACCCTTAATATCTGTATGTAGCTATTTGAATACAGGAGTACATTTTAGAGTTTAGAATACAATCTGTAAACGGCATTAGGCCCTCAATGGCCATTCGGATTATGTTTCATACTAGAGGGTACTTGATACTTCCTACTGCATAACAAATACAAAATAAATTATTGAAACATTAGTGTAGTACTAAGTTAGTGTAATCTCACTATGAAACTTAATTTTATGGCAATGACATTAAAAAATAAGCAATAGACAGAAATAATTTTTTCTACAGTATATAAATTACAGCAACATTTTAAAATTATTATTTTAAGTACTCTTTCATAATAGACGTAATCTATGAGCCGTATTAGATATTTTCAATACAATGATCTATATAATTACAGGCAGTAAAATTTCGACCCTTATAAGTTATATATGGTGTTTTACTTACCAAATTCAACGGTATGTGTCCTGCCTCCGATTCTGTCTGCTGCCTCCAGTATCAGCACATCCTGGACACCATGCTGCAGCAGTGTGGCAGCTGCTGTCAGCCCTGACACTCCAGCTCCAACCAGGATCACATGGTGTCTCTCAGGCTCTGAATAACAAATGACGTTACTCAAGAGAAACTATAAAATGGATGAACTTTCAAGGACACTAGTTACGTTTATCGTAAAAAGCATGTTAATATTTGAAATATACAATCTAAGGATAATATAACATATAACTGCTCCCAATAATTTCATCGTATTAAGTGGAGTTGGTGTGACAAGAAGATCTTTTTACAGCCGGCACGAATTCTTGAACGTTGGTTGCTTTTTTTGGAGTTTCTACATTTCTGGTGTTATCATTTCAACTATATATATTTTTCAAAATAGTTTTAAATGTGTTTACCACAAAGAATAAGTTAAAGAATTATTTTTCGATAACCATTTAACATTTTATACTGCAATACCTTCAAAATAGCAGCATGAAACATAATTTTATTGGAAAATACCTAAAATATATGAAAAACCGTTTTAGGGTGTCCATCCAGGCATTCAGTTGAGCACTCCAAGGAATTTAGTTATAGATTTTATCGCAAATGTCTCATTAGCACACACAAACACAATGGGTTAACCTCCCCCCTCTCTCTCTACCTCACTATTCCCACCCGGATCACCCTAGAAATTCTATAAAAGTACATAACTCCCTCATTTATAGTAAGTGACAATGAGGTTTTGCTATATATTATTAATGTACTCTTTCAGCCAATGGTAATTGTACAAATTTCAACTCAAAAATTTGTTCAGATCTCATATATGTATTATAATAATTGATTATACTTAAAACATTTGTTTAGGTTATTCGATAGTAGGTTTGTTATTATAAAAGGAATAGGAAATTTGTTAATGAAACAAGTGAAATTCCAACCTAATAATAATAACTTGAAAGAATATTTTAAATAATAATGATATTAGAAAACTGAAAAATAACTACTATTAACATCTTTTTAAAATCAAAAAAAAAAAAAATACAACGCGAACTTGGGAAATTTTAAAAGAAGCGACAGGACAAAAAAATAGCAATAACTTAAATATTGAACTAGAAATAAATGGTAAAATAACTAATGACTCTTATGAAGCTGCAGAAATATTCAATAATTATTTTTTGAATGTGGGTGATAATTATTTAAATAATCTGAAAGTAAAACCACCAAAATTTTATTCAAACGGTGCAAGTCAGTGCTTTAGTAAATTTGTCTCTTTAAATTCTATCTATCTAGAGCCTATACTTGAGCATGACTTAATAAGAATTATAAATTCATTGAACAATGGTACAGCAGCAGGAATCGACGGATTAAGCTCTATAATAATAAAAAGTAAGCTCAAAAAAATACTATCCGTTCTCTTGTTTATTACTAATTTAACTTTTGAAATAGGTGTATTTCCAGAAAAATTGAAAGAAGCACTTGTGATCCCGATTCATAAGAAAAACATAAAGACTGATTGTAGCAACTACAGACCTATATCTTTAATATCATCATTTTCTAAAATTTTCAAAAAATTAATGAAAGAAAAATTAGTTACGTTTTTTGAAAAAATACCGGTTTTTAGTACAAATCAATTTGATTTTCGACAAGGGTTAAATACCGAAATTGGGTTAGTTGAATTTCTCAAAAAGATATCTAATGGTTTGAACAATGTTAAGCTTGTCAGTGGCTTATTCTTAAACATTACAAAAGCCTTCGATACAGTGGATCATAATATTTTGTTAGAAAAACTGTTCAACTGTGGTATAAGAGGTATTGCTCATGATTGGTTCAAAAGCTACTTATCAAAAGGAAAACAATGTGTTAAAGTAAATGGAGTTCTTAGTAATATTGGTAAAATTAAGTATGGAGTCCCCCAAGGATCAGTATTAGGAGCTATACTTTTTTTAGTATACATAAATGATTTATGCAAAGCAAACTTTAAGGGTGAGGTAACGTCGTTTGCGGACTATACGGCTTTTTGTTATATAGGTGACAATTGGGAAGATATTAGATCAAATATCAATTCAGATTTGGAGTCATTACGATGGTGGTTTTCTGAAAATCGGATGGTTCTAAGTGTTAGTAAAACATATTACATAAATTTTAGCCTGAGAGGAAATTCGAATTTTTCTGGAAAAATCGTTTTTTAAATGTGTGGAATGTTTATCTGTGGTAAAACTTACAGTACATTATGCTCCGAAATAAGAGGTGAAGAAAGTATAAAATACCTAGGTGTGATATTAGATAATGAATTGAATTAGTAAAAACATATATAACTAGTTAAAAATAAATTAATTAACACTCTGAGACTATTTTATTTCATAAGAGAAATGTGTTGCGAAGACCTAATGGGAATGATCTACTTTTCTTTTGTGCATTGTAGATTAAGTTATGGAATTGAATGTTGGGGAGGAACATATTTGACTAACTTGAAACCACTTATAACCATCTAGAAACATTTTATAAGAATAGTAAAGAAAAAGACGAAACATGAGTCTTCTTGGCCATTATTTAAAGCATTGAATATATTGCCATTAAGAAATTTATATATTTACAAAGTGTCAAAGGTATTTTTTATTAGGAGTAGGAATAGTTATGCAAAGTGCGTTTATAAACTAAGATTGCGCAATGCTGACGATGCGGTGGTACCCTGTCCAACGAGAACTTATTTCACTAAGAAATATCAATTTCTAGCTCCTCTAATATGCAACAGAATACCTCAACAAATAAAAGACATCAACGATGTTAAATTGTTTGCTAGGCATCTAAGAAGCTGGCTATTAACAATTGAGGACGTTAATGAAATACTAATACATGTTCAAATTTAGTATATAAAAAATGCTATTATATATATGAACAAAAACCTATCTTTACATAAGTAGATGTTTTAAAATGTTCGTAAGTGAAAATGAGAGTACAATAGGTTGTATAAATATAGAAATTACTGACTATTTATTTATTTATCTTTGTAAAATTTTAATGCAGTCGTTGTTAGTGTCAATTATTTTCTATTTTTTGAAATACCTATTTGTTAGACATTTTTGTATGGATATGTTCTTACAAATGAATGTCCATATATAAATGGGTGAATGTAAATGTGTAAGTATGAATGTAGATGTATGTGAGTTTATGTAAATAATACTTTACCGTCACTTTAGACTGTCAAAGCTTATAGTAGTATACTTTCTGATGCAAATATTAAACATGTATAAGTAAAATTTGAAACCTAATTTTTAACGTATCGGCACACAAGGGTTTATATTCAATTGTTGAAACTGAAATGTGATTATTTTATTTGTTTTGTAAACTACTTAAATTTTGTTTTTATTGTAACTTGAGTTTAAGGGATGGATGATCTTTATTTTTGTATTTATAATCTTTAATATTATTATTCTACTGTTTTAGTAATTAATGCTACTTTTTTATTTTACTGACTGCAATTAATAGTTTATAATAGATTATATTGTTTGCTTTTCTCCAATTAGGCTCTGTCTTAGAGGGGTTTTTCCAATAGCATAATTGGATTGATTATGTAAAGTTGAAAAGGTGTACTTTTTTTAATTTATCATCGTCCCTTTTGTATATTTTAACTTGTATATTAGATTGTAAGAATAAGTTAATGTACTAAGGTCAGCCTGAGCGAAATTAATATATATTTTATAATTGTTAATATTGTAATTGACTTATAAGGGTATGTTCCTTTTGTAAAGTTTTTTGCTTTTGGAGAATGCAGTATTATTTATACATATATAATACGTGAAGCATTTTTTTTTCAACATAACTCCTTCCTTATTTCTTGACCAATTTAAACGATTGAGGTGTCAAAAAAGTCGCCACTATTCGTAGTTGTGCATTAAGGTCTTAACTGTTCAATATTTTCACCCATACGGGAAGCCCTCAACGTACGATTTTTGTCCATAAGAAGGCCTATTATACGGATAGAGATTTAAATTAAACGAAATGTAACAGCTGATTTATTTATAGAATTTTAACAGCTATTAGAATGAAAATAATGATGTTTATACTATTTAGGAGGATATAGAGCTTTCATAAAGTTAGAAAGATGAAGTTTTTATTGAGTGGAAATTTGATCGCCTCATTATAAACAAATAGACATGTGCTTGTGTCTCTGTCTGTTCATTATTATTTATGCATTATTACACTATTCATTAACTGTCACAACACTTTAATACGTTATGGTTTTTGTAGGACTCTGCTCCGCTGACCTTTAAGGTTTCCATGGCAATCTAGAGGAGTTATTAAATTTATTCAATAATCAGCTTTAACGAAAACTACTGAAATAAGCTAAGTAGGAACATTGGATGTTTTTATTATTTAATAGATAGCAACGCACCAAACAAGTGCAGTGAGAAAGCTACTGTAATTAAATTTACGCTATGGTTTTACTTGATAGAGTTTTTCTGATAATATCTGTAGTCACGAGCGCAGCGCGAAGGTAACCAAGGGAACTTGATGTTTAACATTGCAATGACGTATTATGACAATAATTGTCATAAACATGTGAATAATAAGTTTAGCAGCTTATCTTTAGAAAAAAGAATACTTACTTTATATGTGCTGCGTAGAGAACTGAAATCAACGAAGCAAAGTGTATCCGGAATGGCAACATGGTCGTGTGTAATACATCTGTTGTCGGTCAGTGTGACCTTGATATCTATTATCACTTGATTGGTTCAGCAGTCCTAACAGGGTCAAAGCTTAATATCAAAGTTAAAATATAAAAAATTTTGGTAATTTTCAAAATTTTTGAAAATTTTATATTTTTTCAAAATGTTTTAAAATTTTCCAGAATATTAAAATTTTTTCTAATTTTTAAATTTTTAAAACTATTTAAAATTTGTAAACATTTTCGTAATATTTTTAAAAAAATTTAAATTATTCAAATTTTCTCAAAAAATTTCGTTTACCTTTTTTAACATTTTTAACTTTTCTCAAAATGTTTCAAAATATTCAAAATTTTCAAAATATTCAAAATTTTTGTAATTTATTTTTTAAAAATTTTCAATTTTTCTCAAAATGTTAAACTTTTTTAAAACTTTCCAACATTTTTAAATTTAGAACATTTTTCAAAATATTAAAAATTATTGTAATTTCTAAAAATTTGTGAAAATTTTCAAACTATAAATTTTTTAAAATTTTAACTTATCTAAAAAACTTTGTTTTTAAATTTTAAAAAAAATTTCAATGTTCAAAATTTTATAAATTTTCAAAATATAAAAAAATTGTCATAATTTTCAACTTTCCTCAAAAAATGTTTACAATTTTTGAAATGTAGAATTTTTCCCAAAATTTTCAAATGGTCAAAATTTTAATATTTCTAAAATTTTTCTAGTTTTCTTAACATTTTCAGCCTTACCCAAAATTTTTAACTTTTTTAAAAATTTCTGAAAATTTATAACTTT
The DNA here is from genome assembly GCA_035578905.1 of Stictocephala bisonia. Classification (NCBI taxonomy): domain Eukaryota; kingdom Metazoa; phylum Arthropoda; class Insecta; order Hemiptera; family Membracidae; genus Stictocephala; species Stictocephala bisonia. The sequence goes on along the minus strand of JAQJVL010002790.1, from coordinate 57,412 downwards.
AAAATAATTTACAAAATTTTAAAAAATTTTCGAAATTTTTAAAATTTTCACCTTTTTTCAAAATATTCACCTTTTTCAAAATTATAATTTTTTCTCAAAATTTTTAAAACTACTTTTATCAGAACTTTCAGCTTTTTCTAAAATTTTCTCAAAATTTAACTTTTCTCAATATTTAATAAAATTTTTTAGATTTGAAATATTTTCAAATTTTTCGAAATTTTTTAAAATGTTTTAAAATTTTCTTTAAAGTTTTTTAACATTTTTAATATTTTCAAAATTTCTCGAAATATTTAGAAGTTTCGACTATTGTCAAAATTATCAACTTTACTCAATTTTTTAATTTTTTTCAAAATGTTCAACTAAAAAATTTTTTTATTTTTAACTTTTCTTGTTTTAGAATTTAGATTTTTCTCAGATTAAAAAAATTTACATTTTATAATATTTTTAAAATAATCAAAATTTTAAACTTTTCAAAATTTTCAAAAATTTTCAAAATATTCAACTTTTCTTATAATTTTCAACTTTTCTCATACTGAATTAAAAACTAATTTGATTAGAGTATCTACATAAGATGAATGTTTTCAAGGCCTACATAAGGTATGTGTTATTTTCGGTAATTACAATGTTGTATATTTTATTGTTAAATAATATACAACAGTGAAATCGTTAGTTATCATATAAATCAATGTATTCTTTATAACAAATTGTATGTAAGCAATACTGTGTTATCATAAGTTGGTAATTTATAACTTAAAACTTTTAGTACAGTAAGGTTAACATATATTTGCTCAGACTTTTTAAAACGTTAAACTTTAGACACCTTTAAACTCTAACTCCTATTATTCCTCAGGGAGGGCTGGGGGATAAATTCCCCTCACTCAATCTACATTTGCCACCAACTTTTTGCAAGCTGCAGTCTTTGTCCTTTAGGTGTCCATTATTAATTCCAAGAACTCCTCCCTTAAAATATAAGACGCACAGTAACGCTAATAATACCATTTAATATATTGAATTTTTGTACAATTATATTACATTGAATAAGCAACAATAATGAATGGTGTGTTGTTAGTTTACGATATTGCAGAGTTTGTAAATGATTCATCTCTGTCAGCTTAGGAGTTATACTTAACTAAACTGTCAAAACACATAATAGTGTTTTAAGGCTGAGTAAAAGGCATAAGTCTGTAATAGTATTTAAAATATGAAATATTATTTTCGGTCAGTAATTTACCTCGCTACGAGCGCAGTGCTGTAATCCAGCTATTTGGTAACAAAGTGTTGTAGTGATTGTATAGGCGATGGGTTTCCTATACTAAATTGTCTAGTGCTTAATAACGAGACGACTTCGTAGGTGATATGTTCTATGCTCGGTCCTCTTAATACCAACATGTCGTCTGCTCAATGGCTGCCATCAGTATGGACACTACTAAAGAAGTCTGGGGTGTCGATGTTAGGTGTTACTCGGTGTCCGGATGTTGTGTAGGGAAAAGAACTGAGGATCAGGCTTGTCAGTTAGCTTAGAATCAGATCAAAACTACGTTGTTCGGATTCCACGTAAAACTGTAGATCTCTTAGTTGCCTTGGGTATAATTTTTTCAGTTAGTAACAAGACTACACAGATCACCCAAAATCACCGTACACTAATTTAAACATTCTATTCGCCTTAAAATACGCACAAAGTCGCGTCGGCGTCACATATCTGAGATAATTTTATTTACTTTGAAGTATGTGTGGTAATTTAATTTACCTTTCTTACAAATATAATCATTTAGATTCTACATTTTCCGGTCATTTAGCTTAAATTTTATAATTAATTACAGATGAGTTTTCGGATATTGTGTTTCTTGACATGTTCACTCGATGACGGCTAATAAACCATTATTAGAATCTTATGAAAACAATATTCAATGGAAGACTTAATTTTATATTACAAAGGACAAATCCATTCATGCAGATATGTGGACCGATTTGTGTTTTCTGACTGTGTTTCTTTTTTCATTCGTCAATGTTCTGGGTTATTTTACAAAACCCCATCGTACGATTGTTTGAATTTATACTGAGATCTGAGATGCTTAAAAGCCCTGGAATTAAATATTATCTTTTCAATGAATTACTGCAAGAAAAACATTGTATAGTTTTATATCCAGTTTTTGGATAAATCGCGCTAATATTTTGTGTTTTCAGAATGTTTACGCGAGAAATCCTACTAGAACCTTGTAAACATTCTTAATTAGAAGTTTAAATTGCATTGTGTGTAAAACCGTTTTTCATTTAAACATATTAGTGAGAATAAATACTACATATTTTATTATACTATAAATATAAACATATTTTATAAATACTATAAAAAGTCGATGAATTAAAACATTTTGGACTCTGAACATTTAAGAAATAATCAATTTCTTCAATTTTTATGGTAAACTACAAGAGGTGTATTACTTTATATTACACAAAAAAATAGTTTTATATGAAATTTACACGATAATGACTATGCAGATAAATTTACCAGCACTCAGTGACAAAGATTTATTTAATATTAATTTACGATTTCACTGTTCATTTATATTAGAAATATTTGAATTCTTTTAATCAAAGTACACAGATAAATTTATACTTAAGTTTTAAATAGAGCTTATGTCGGTTGTCGATTATATGAGCTACGTTTTGAGGTCAAAGTTTTACCTCATTTCAAAATACATCTGGTCAACAGATTGTAAGTTTATCATTTATACGGCGGAGAGTTTCTGGGTCAACTTAGTTTTGCTTTGCCAGTTTAGAAGGGCTTAACGTACGATCAGCTAGGCTCGCCATGTTGAGACAAGCTCTTCTCCTTGTTTTGCTCATTGGTGTTGTAGTTGGAAATCCTGTCAGGTAACACAAATGTTGTATAATATTATATTAAATTGTTATTTGAAAGTTATTTGTTAGCATTGGACTGTTCATGATTGGTAGATAATAATTAGTAATTTCCAATGCTTACAGTGTTTTTAGGAACATACACAGCGTTTCAACAGGTGACAGGTATAACAAACTCCTGTCGTCTTCAGGTGTACTTAATAAATTAGTCTATATGTATAACTTTTTTCTTAAGCCATAGTAAAAATAAAAACTATATGCGTGAAGACTACGGTTGCCTATTAAGTAAGTCAAGTGTTCTTAAAAACTATCACACATAACACAATTTACAAAACATAACACTCGAATTTCTTGACAGTCCACCGTAGTCTCTACGTACGTAGTTTTTAGAATTTTCTTTAATTAGTATAAGTTAAGAAAAAATGTCAAAAAAATAGTTTCAAGTCTAGGCTAAGTTAGTAAGAAGACGACAGTTTGTCATTACTGTCGAAACGTTGTGTTTGTTCCTTAAAGCACTTGAAGCATTGGAAATCTCCAAATATTATCTACAAATCACTACAGTATATCTATTTAACATTGACTTGTAATTTCAAACAAAGGTGATTACACTATCCAGTCGGTATTTTAAGCTAAATATGAACAATCAACATACAGATAAGTTTAATATATTGTTGTGGAAACACAACCCAAAGAGGCTTAAGCCAGTTATAACCAATCAAACGTTTACAACAAACAAAATATCTATAGATATTATTCAATCTATTACAACATTTACGTTTCGGAAGATGGAGTCCCAGTTTTCATTTAAACAAAATATTCTAATTCGTATTAATTGTTTTGGTCAGTGAAATTATAATAATCTTAATGTATAAAAATCCAAAAACTATGTTTACACTTATCGCAAAATTTCCGGAACCACTGAACAGATTTTTATGAAATTATAAGGAAAGTTAACTTTTGTATCATAGACCAACTAAGAAAGGATTTTTTGAAATTCAGTTCCTAAGGGGTCCTCAACGTTTTATTTTTAAAAAGAGTACCATTGGCATTATTTAATTTAATAGTTTATTTTAAGCAGACGATAGAAAAAATTTAAACATGACACAAAAGCTGGGCTGAGTTGGTTTTCATTGTGAAATATTAAGGTACGTAATTTCTACTAAGTGTGACATGAAGGAATAACTTCCACTTTATTGGAACATGACGTCACAGACGTATTTTTGCTAGAGGCCGCTGATAGGATAGGAAGAAAAATACACACTGTGGATTTTGATTCGCTGTAGCATTGACCATATAATATGATTTTCAGTACACCAGAGAAACACCAAGTGATCATAGTTGGGGCTGGAGTGTCAGGGTTCACGGCAGCAGCCACTTTACTGGAACACAACGTCACAGACGTGCTGTTGCTGGAGGCCGCTGACAGGATAGGAGGAAGAATAAACACAGTGGAGTTTGGTAAGTTGTTCTAACAATGAACTTGGTATTCATCGTGGCTCTGTTTAAAGATAATTAGAACAGAGTGAAAAGATTGTGGTTTTTACATACCTCTTAACATGTAGGATTATAAAATAACTAGTAATGAATATCATTTGACAAAACGCATGTAACAGCAATTAATATTGTAATAGTGCAGTTACCACCAAAACTTAAGTGTTTATATTAATATAAAGATCACAAGATCTTTAAGGATAAATAATTGAAAAATATTGATATTTAAAGTTTTTAACAGAAAACTGTTTTAAATAAAAAAAGATATTTTAATACCTAGGCAAGCTTTGTACTTGCATGAGTTTCACACCATAGCGAACCGTTGTCCAGATAGCTTAGAGAGTGAGGATGTTTGGTCTCTGCACAGGTTCGAATCCTGGACTGTATAAGAAGTATTTATCCGCAATGTTCATCTTGTACTGTACTGGTTCACCCCCTTACTCTGTCTGAAGTTCCCCGCACAGATCAACAATAGTCTATGGAGATTGTCAGAGTAAGAATAAGAGGGAGCTCGGCTTTACTTGAAAAAATAATTTAAAGTATTCTTGAGTAATATACGGTTATTATGTTGAGTGAAAAAGTTGTGCTCTCTTTTTATTAACTTTGTTTGAAGACGCAATACAAAATACTATGTTACATGAGTTGTGTTCATTTTTATGTGTAGGAGGGGTGTACCTCGACAAGGGTGCCGAGTTTGTCCATGGAGAAGGAGGTAACTCGGTTTACGAACTGATCAAACCCTACGACTTTCTAACTTCATACAAGGCGACATTGAAAAGTGACGCTTTTATATTTACCAACACTTCAAGATATGTTTACAATTCATCTTTCATTAAAGATCTTCTTGATGAAGCCTATAACGTTTTTGACGATGAAGATCTTTTACATTTCAATGGATCTGTGGCAGATTATTTCTTTCCAAAGTAAGTAGAGATTTAGCCGCACACAATTTATTCAAAGGGTAAACTTTTATTTATTATGTCCACGATTGTAAAGGTACAGCTGAACGTTGGGAAAAATAGGTTATACAAATAGACAACAGTATAATGCTTACTGTTGAATTATTTACTAACATAAGAAATTAAGTCACTACATCGTTCAGAGTGATTAAATTAAGTCAGACATGTATTGGAGATAAAATCAAATAAAGTTGGAATGAAAATCATTAGTTTACAAATCCATAAAAAAAAACACCACTTCGTTGACTAAAAATCTTAATTTTAAAGAGCTACATATAGTACAAGCTTTTTTTAAAAATACATCAACGTTCTCTTCCTATATCTAGGTATGTGAAACTGGACAGAAGAAAAAAACGTTCATATGTTTGTGAACCATAATAGCTTACATTAGCATAGTCTAACGATCTACAGTCATGACACTCCTTTGGATATTTGCGACGAACTCGACGCTAGCGATCCTAGCGGTCAGCCAGCACCAGTGCACTGTTTACACCCACAACTGTGATTACTAAATGTATAATGACGCATAGTTAATAACCTGCCATAGCACTTTTGGTGCATCTTTTTCAATAAGCAATACAATGGTAATGTAGTGTAGTTGTGCAGGCTGGCTACTTGGAGCGCTAGCGTCGCAATAGTTGCTCAGCAGTGCAGTTAAGGTGTCGTAACTGTATAACGTTAGACTTTAATGTTGTTTTCAGAGAATTGTCGCCTCTCCATTCACGTAGATGTGCTACACGTGAATTTAATTTGATTAACACATTTTAAAGCCATTTTTAATATGCGGGAACAATTTCGTTAACTTAATGTACTACAAACATCATTGACATTGTTTTTGAGCACGTGTTCATATCCTACTGTTACTTTTCTTTGCTGCAGCTCTTAAAAATTTAACCAGGTTGAAAACTTCAACTGTTTTTAAAAATGTATGTATTAAATTTGGTGAAGATATAACAGATAACATTAGTTAATCTTTACTTCGTATATTTACAATTGATCGTTCTTATATTTTATAAGTTACTGTTAATTATTAAACAGTAAAAGATTAAAACCATACGTACTATTTATATTACAGTTGACGAGTTTTATCATATAGAATGTACCAAAGCCAATACATGACAATCTGTGAAGAGATGGAAGGTCCTTAACACTTTAAACTTACACAGCCTGACATTTATTCTGATAGTAAAGTACTAACCAAAAACTATTTGGACATTCAAACCCCGGGCTAACTATCAACGAGCTTAGTGTATTGTTAAAATGTCATCGGTTTTAATGCAGAATAATTATTTACAACTAATCATTCAGAACAGTGTTCGTTCTTTTAAGTTACTAATTTAATTATACAAAGTTCATTAATAGACTGAATGTTTATAGGTTGGATGCCATATTTCAATCACATAATTTGGACCCCCATTTGAGGGAAGCACTGCACTACCTGGTCCCTTTGTTGGAACTCACAGATTCAACTGCAGATGACCTATCTCAACTTGGGGCTTATGGATTTGCTGATTGCAAGCAACTTGAAGGTGATATCACACTTAAATGGAAGTCAACTACCAAAGGATATAAAACTCTTTTCGACGTATTATCGGTAAGTTTATCGGTTTTCGTCCTTATCGAGAAAAATATTTTAGAAATGGGGAGAATATATAGTAACTTATTGACAGGTTAATAAAATAAAATCCAGTTTTAACAAACAACCAAATAAAATCAAGCAACAGACTCTATTTTAAAGGAGTAATCAGAGAAAAATTAATTGTTTTAAACTTATTTTTTATCACTGTCTAATATCGTTGTATTTGAAGCTTGCTTGTATGTGCTGGGTGTACCACCAACTTAAACACAGATGTTTGTGTATGCTTTTAGAAAAACACAATGCAGAGAAGATAGGTGAAATATATAGGTCCGTAGAAGGAAGTGAAAATTAATTGTATTTATTTTAAATATAATTTGGATAAGTTTCCTTAGCACATGTAAGAAATTACATTTATATCAACTGATTCATTAAAGTAAAGTTATTGGTAAAGTTAAAATTTGTTAATGATTTGGAAGATATTCCATTCATAAGGAATTTAATGTTAGCTTATTTAATATTCTTTGCACATAGATTTACTATTCATTATTCATTATTAAGATGCCGATCGTGAGGGAAATTATGGGAAATATAAGAGTTGAAAGTGTGATGAGATTAGATGAAAGAGTGCAGTCATTGTTAGACTACTAATTAAGGTCAACTGTTCCTTAAAGAGCCATTTAATAAATAGTCCAACAGCCAGGGCATTTAAGGACCTACAGTTTTACTCGTATATCACTAGTGGCATGACGAGCTTTATAGAACCACTTATTATTAACAGCCAGGGTATTTAAGGACCTACCGTTTTACTCGTATATCACTAGTGGCATGACGAGCTTTATAGAACCACTTATTATTAACAGCCAGGGCATTTAAGGACCTACAGTTTTACTCGTATATCACTAGTGGCATGACGAGCTTTATAGAACCACTTATTATTAACAGCCAGGGTATTTAAGGACCTACAGTTTTACTCGTATATCACTAGTGGCATGACGAGCTTTATAGAACCACTTATTATTAACAGCCAGGGTATTTAAGGACCTACCGTTTTACTCGTATATCACTAGTGGCATGACGAGCTTTATAGAACCACTTATTATCAACAGCCAGGGCATTTAAGGACCTACAGTTTTACTCGTATATCACTAGTGGCATGACGAGCTTTATAGAACCACTTATTATTAACAGCCAGGGCATTTAAGGACCTACCGTTTTACTCATATATCACTAGTGGCATGACGAGCTTTATAGAACCACTTATTATCAACAGCCAGGGCATTTAAGGACCTACAGTTTTACTCATATATCACTAGTGGCATGACGAGCTTTATAGAGCCACTTATTATTAACAGCCAGGGCATTTAAGGACCTACCGTTTTACTCATATATCACTAGTGGCATGACGAGCTTTATAGAACCACTTATTATTAACAGCCAGGGCATTTAAGGACCTACAGGTTTACTCATATATCACTAGTGGCATGACGAGCTTTATAGAACCACTTATTATTAACAGCCAGGGCATTTAAGGACCTACAGTTTTACTCGTATATCACTAGTGGCATGACGAGCTTTATAGAACCACTTATTATTAACAGCCAGGGTATTTATCAATCTCTGGGACCTATCATACGGTACCTGGTATTTACCAATACGAGGACCTACCGTTTTACTCGTATATCACTACTGACATGAAGAGTTTTATAGAACCACTTATTATTGGTCAACAAGCTAACTGACAAGCCTGACACTCAGTTGTCACCCTTATACAACACCCGGACCCTAAATACCACCCAACATGGACAACCCAGACTTCTCAAGTAGTGTCCACGCCGGAGTCAACCACTGAGCCGACGTCATGTCGGTTTTAGACCACCGAGCATAGAACCTGTCGCCTACAATCTCCTCAACACTTTGTCTCCTAAGTAGCTGGGTTACAGCACTGCCCCACTGGTAGATACCGTTTGGTCACGTATTGGCTGGACATTCAGCTTACCCGTCTACAGACCAGTGTCCGGGCGACCCTCACTATGACCAGAATATTCATCACATACCTCATTCAAAAAATTACTCACCTGATTTTCAGCACTCATTCAAGTCATATTTTTCAACAAACTGTGGCTGCTTTCTAAGGAATCAACCATGTTTTTCTCCCGTCACACAACACCTCAGTATATTGTATTTTTCTACGATTGGAATTAGATTAGTCTTTCTCTCGTCCAGTCTTATACAGGGAATTGAAGTTGTACATTTTTACCATCCTTCAGTTGAATATAAAAATTGATATAAATAAAACAAATATGACGTTTTTTTTTTTATTTCAACGCAAGTGGCACTTTATACTCATTATTCAAACATTGTTATGGGACAACGGTCCAAATCCATCAAGCTAAATCTAGTTGGACCTCCCGGGATTTGAACCCCTGCATTGAAGTCAGGAGTGCTAACCGTTAAGCTAGCAAGAGGAAGAGATAGAACTGAAGGAAAAACCATCGATCATGTACGTAGTTTTAAATATCTAGACAGTATGATTGAAGAATATATGATTTACAGAAAGGAAATAAAAGTAAGAACCCCTAAATAAAAAAAAAGGTTTAATAAAAATATAAGTTACTTTGTGGACATTGAATAAGGATCTGAGGAAAAGATTTATGAAATGTTTTATTTTAAGGGTTTTTATTATATGGAGCAAATCAGAGAGCACAGAATAAGAAGCTTTTTTCTCTGCTCTGTGGAGTGGAAACACGGACTCTTAGGAAAGAAGCCAATAAGGGATTGGAAGCCAATAAGTGTGGCTGTTGATATTGATGATGAAAATAAGATGGGAAGATAACGCGTGTAATGAGGAAGCGCTGAGGAGAGTGGGCGAGTAGAGTGAAACATTGAAGAAAAAAACAAAGAAGAAGAAAAATTAATTGCTTAGGAAGTTAGAGGAAAGAAAAGATGAAGATATCAGATGGTGGTCATTGACAAAGGGGTTGACAAATAACAGAGAGGTTTGGCTTCCGCCTTCCGGTTGTTGCTAGATCTGCCTGAGGGTAGGACACCCTTGATGATGATGAGTTTTAACATTCCTACTAGGAGTGCACACTTTTTTCATGGCACTTCTAGGAACACCAGATTATCTTTTTTAGTCAAGTATCCATACGTGTTAAATATAATTTTCAACAACACTCTAAAGTCGTCTCACCTTTATAAGTATCATAATAAAACTCTCAAGGAGGGGTTGTATTGAAACATTGTTATTTTCAATCCTACTTAGGTGCCAGGTTATCCGTTTCAAGCACCCCTCCCGTGGAAATTTAGGTATTGAGTGATTGAAACGAAATCTCTTAAGGGTGTGAAACAATACTAAGAGGGTTGAAATGAAATACTGAATGTTTGTTCCAAATCCAGTATACCTAACACGTCTACGACAGTAGTTAAAACCAAAGGAATTTACTTCTCCTTAAAGGTTCCTAGAAGGGTTAAATATATGGAGAGGTTAATAAAATACTTATCACTCATTGGAATAGTAACTATTACATTAATTAAACTATTAAAAATTATTAAATATTTGGGAAATTACTATTAATATTCTATGTAAGATTGTAAAGGATAATCTAGCCATTCTAGACGTGAGATACGAAAATGTGTATGGTACAAACTGAAAAGTGGTAAAAATATGTAACCCTAATCTTCATAAGGGGGTTGGAGGTTGATCAATACCGATTGGTGATTGACTTCACTGTTGCATTATAATTGAAGTATAGTAAACTAAAAATATAACTTGAGTTTTTCTAACTCACCCACGTACACAAATAATGAGGGCATAAAAGGCTGTCTGGAATGTCCACAAGGTGAGGGGATGGGCCATCATTATTATATCCATGAGTACTGTCCGAAGGGGAGAGTGAACAGTAAATATTCGAGTTCACCCTCAGTTATTACGTTATGTGGGGTGGATAGGTCCTGGAGAATCATGTATCCAACTTTACGTGGAATTCGAACCACACAGTATTTTTCTGATTTTCAGCTAATTAATTGGCATGATGCTCAGTTCTCTCACCTATACAACATCCAGAAACTTACTACCATACAACATGTGTATTCCAGATTACTCTATTAGTGTTCACTGAGCAGTCGCCGTGTTTACTCTTACTTATGGCAGATTGGTCTCTATTGTACAAAATTCTTACAAATATAATGAAAAAGGCTCTAATGGTTATTTGCTATACTTGAATTCCTATTATGGCTAACTTGAAGTGCCAAATTTGTGTATCGTAGTAACATAAAATGAAATTCATCACTTCCAAAATCCATGAAATGCAATTTTAATCGATTATAAGAAATCCATTTCAAGACATTCTTACAGAAAAAGTTCCCAAACCCTGCTGAGGAACTGCCGGTGGTGAACAAGACTCTGCTGGACAAGCAAGTGACACGGGTTGAACGCAAGGATGGAGGTGTCGAGCTGACATGCACAGATGGCAGCACCTACCTCGCTGACCACGTGATCGTCACAGTGTCACTAGGCATACTGAAGAAACATGCAGCCGCAATGTTTCACCCTGCTCTCTCGCCTGAGAAAACCACCGCAATTGAGGTTTTGTTTATTATTGTTACTAGTATTTATTTATTTTTGCTACTCAAGATTACTCTTTTCATTTCAACTTTATAAGTCTTATAAAAATTTTCAATTTCAAAATTATCAACCTAATTACTCTGAATTTCATGTATTAATATTAAATGTTAATTTTCATATTCCGCATACAATTCTCTTTATGTATTTGTATGTATTTACTACATGAAATAGCACGTTAACAAACACTTGAGCTAAATTGAAGTTCATTCATCAGTATTTAGTATTCATTAGGTACACTTTTGAATAAACTGTAACTTAGAGATGTTCCGGTACAGTTTATACTGGCTAATTTGAAGAGACACTTAAGATGTAGCGTACCTATTCTAAAATAGAGTTTATAAAAATATTCTGTCATTTGACATTTCCATAAGTACATTTTTGTCAAATTCTCTTTATCATAATTTTCTTCAGAATCAAACAAAATTTCAGCTGAACCTACAGTGTTTCTATAGCACCAGAATATCTTTTTCACTTGAAAAATAAGTTTTCTCAAATGAATAACAGCTGATTGAAAAATACGAGCATCAAACTGGTCAACCAATTATATTTGAGATTATGTTCTACAACTGCATTTAAAGCTATTGTTTATGTTAAAGGTGAACCGTTATTGTAGAACGCAAATGAACCAATTTATTTTCATGTAGAATTACAAAAAGCATTAAAGAGATTGAAAGCTTTTATGAAAGTAACCAAACAATAGTTAAGTTTTATTTTCAACTCAACCATGATTTTAAAATTGTTTTTATTGTTGACAAAGTTAATATTTCTTATTAACTTAAGACTAAAAGTTATTTCTTATAAACTTAAGAAATAAAACAAGTGTTTTCTTTTAAATAGTTTTGTTTATTATTTGAGTTTTAATATGAATATATGTTTGTATTAAAAACAAAATAAGTCAGCATTTAGGCTATATTTTATTATAATACAACAAAAGTAAAAAAATTCAAAATTATTGTAAAATAACAATTTTGTCTCAATTTAAAAAATATCATACACACATTGGCAGATGATAAAAATTTTTTTTAATTTTTTGACACATTTGGATAAAAGAGTATATTTTTTACGTTTCCCAAAAGTAATATTTTTTAAATTATGGTGTTCCTCAGATGACTTAGTCAAAACTGTCTTTCAAATTTACCTTCTTAAAGTAATGAAACCCTTTGATCTGGATCTAATTAACATTGTACTACCGTTTAGAAATTACTGAATACATTCTTGAAAATATTTTAAAAATTTGGAAGTGTACTTTCCCTTTTATTTAATGCAAAGGAAATTCCATAATAATATTTTGTAACAGTATAAAATAAACATTTTTTAAAATAATTTATATTATTTTGGATTGATTTAATTTTAAAATTTCACTTTGACATAACAATAGTCAGACCTATCAAATATAATTTTTAGTCCTAGAAAAACCTACAACTTAAAAAATATGTTTTAAGATTCGTAATAAATGTCCAGTTGAATTATTTTGAAAACATTTAATCTTTATTACATTTAACCTGTATTTAATGTTCATTTAAACACTGTGTTAAAATCATCTTTATAAAATATCTTATAATTTTCTCATGGTAGAATTTGTTTTTTACAACCTTTTTTTATGGATTTCAATAATTGCGCTTTTAGCCCAATTTATTCAATTATCGTCAGTTTTTATTTATTTTTTTTTTTTTTTACAAATTTACACTGAAATGGTCACGATAACTGCTAATAAAATATACCAGATGGTTTTCATTATAAAATTAATAACATTTAACTATATTAAGCACACAAAAACAGGTAACATTTGAAGATAAACTGGGGTATAAAAAAGTTAAATTACTTCTCTACAACTAACAAGCATGATAAGAATATTCACAAAATGTTTCTAAAAAACACACAATATAAACACATAAATAGCCACGCCACAAGTACCTACATGTTACCAATAAAGTGGCTTTAAAATCCTTACAACAGTTTATTGACATAATAATTTGATATTATGGCAAAGCTAATGTATAAGTATTAGGCTGCAGAATAAAACAGTACTTTTATATTTTAATGTACATTCCAGATCTCAACTCAACTAACAATTAACATAACTAGAAAGTAGTGAATGGATTCACTTGAAATGTTTACCCAACATCGCATTTTTATACAAGAGTATTTGTATGGATATATTTTCTAAAATTGTAAACAGGAAGAGGTCATTTTAAGCATTTCTCAACCTACCTACAATTCACAAATTTAATTAAATATCAGAGTTGAGTAAGTGTTCTGTCGCCACCTTGATGTCCAAATCATATTATGTAAGTTTGTTACTGTGACCAGATGATTACAACTTATGATACTTATGAAAACAGCTGTAAGTTAATTTATTTCATATTAAACAGTCAACTGTTATTTTTCTAAGAAAAGTCAGCAGATTAAGCCACAGCAAATCGTACTCAGGTTTAGTCATAAAAAAAATTACTTTATAACAATTATTTAAATTTAACGTCAGCTCAACAATTAAAGTGCTATACAAGCATGATTTTCTCGCAAGCTAATGTTTCTTATGTCAACAAATTAAAAATGACAACTGAGAAGTTTATAATAAAATTTAACTAATGCATTCGAATTAAGCAGTATAAATGCTTAAGAAACATGTTAATTTGATGTTTGGTTTTACAGACCCTTGGGTTTGGTTGTTTGGGGAAGGTGTTCCTCTTGTTCCCCACCAAGTGGTGGCCAGACGACAAGCGCTTCATCCTTCCAATTTTCTCTCGAAAGGAATTAGAAGAATTTTCTGCCAACTCTGAGCATGTAAGTTCAACTATTTGTATTGTGATCAACTGGATTACCCATATTTATTACTAAATTGGCACAGAAAAGAAAGAAACAGGTGTTGCATTCAATAGCGTGCTAAATGCATGCCTAATTAGTGTATCGAGAAGTTATTAAATTAGAAAAATACAGAGGCGATGATGACCAATTATAACTGAACGACGAACGACACATCCATTTTACAGATGCGATGATGACCAATTATAATTGAACGACGAACGACACATCCATTTTACAGATGCGATGATGACCAATTATAATTGAACGACGAACGATACATCCATTTTACAGAGGCGATGATGACCAATTATAATTGAACGACGAACGACACATCCATTTTACAGAGGCGATGATGACCAATTATAATTGAACGACGAACGACACATCCATTTTACAGATGCGATGATGACCAATTATAATTGAACGACGAACGACACATCCATTTTACAGAGGCGATGATGACCAATTATAATTGAACGACGAACGACACATCCATTTTACAGAGGCGATGATGACCATATATAACTGAACGACGAACGACACATCCATTTTCAATTCTGATTTCACTGTAGTTCTCAGCATGAAACGGTAGAGTTAAATGTCACGTCAGATGACTACGTTCCTACTTTGAATGTTGCAGTTAACTCCTTGATCTTGGACTCCAATTGATCCCTAATGGCATAAGACTAAACGCTAATTTAGCTTTAAGGAACGTATAAATTCTATTTCTAGCTTTACGTGTTGAATATATTCATAATTATGTTTTTATTATATAATATTTTCATTTCATTCAACTCGTATTATTGACAATAGTTGGCTTGTAAAACAGAGCTTGTACTTTGAAGAATGCTTGCTTAAAAAACACATAGTTTATTTATTTATTTTATTTAAAATGTTAATCAGCCAGAAAATTGGTGGGTTTAATGAACTCCATGCCATCAAAATTTAAACTTACTAAACTTGAAATGTTTAATTTCAGCAATGTTCAACTCAAATTATAATTGGGCCGGACAATAAGCAGCCTTCGTGTTATATTTAGCGCATGTAGGGGTTTCAGCAGTCGAGGGGATCTTTCAACCTCTCAGTTGCCGTACATCACGGGTGAGACTAACTTCCACCATCAAGTGTGTTTTATTGCTATTTATTGTTTCTATCGTTATTAATTGTCTTTATTAGTATTATTTTAATACTAAATTATGACTTAATTTAATACTTTGAAGTTTAAATCGTTAGTATTAATCAAATAAGTTTAATAATAATATTATTATTATTATTACTCCACAGCTGCTAATGGCATAGTGGGTGGGGCTTCCTATTGCATCGCCAGCCGTCCTTCCGTCATATTGGTTGCCATGACAAGTTTTTAATGGACTAAACACCCAGTATGGAGAGAGTAGTTCTCTATCTCACTGCCACCACTTGGTGCATCTCACTCGATAGGTGCATTCAGAAGGTCACTTTCTAAGCGGCCTATCTATATCACCTGTGGATTAATATTACAACAAATCATTTAATAAACAATTGTTCAGTTAATCACATTCGTTGTTTGCATTTTGCAGGCTTCCTGGAGCGCTCGCATCACGGGGTTTGAGCAGGTGATAAACCACGATAGAATGCTCTACGTTTGGTTATCTGGCAAGGCGTGTCGCCACATTGATTCACTCACTGAGGAACAGATAACTGATGGCTTGATGGAACTGCTCAACAAGCTGGTAGGAGACAAGTTCAATATTCCCAGACCAGAGAGCATATTAAGGTAAATTTGTACTTATAAAGTTACTGTGTGCACTTCCAAAGAGAAGAAAGAAATAGCTATCGATATATTGGTTCGATATATCATTTCAATAAATATTGACGTTATTCTCTCTCCTCAAAATCATCATGATTTGTAAAAAAAACACATTCGAATTGTCTCTTATGCGTACAAAACATGAATTTGAAATAATAAAGTAACTTAATTTGTTTTTTTACGTAAGGTTAAGAGGAAAATTGATTTTCAAATTTTTATTTTTAAATAGTTTACCTGACAAGTATTGGAAGTTGATTCAGTGAATGAATTTGTTTAGTTTTTAGTGTTTATAAGAAGCCTAAAGGCATTTTTAAGTGTGAAAAACAAAATAATAACAAGTTAATATATTATTATTTTATAATTAACATAGTACTTAAAGGTATAATTATTTTTATTTTGAATGTTTTTCAGCCAACCCCACAGATCACAACTTGTTTTGTGTGGATAAATGTATTTCATTTTTAGATTCAGAATGCTATTCTATAAATCGATATATCAATATTTTTCAATCGATAGTTGGTTTGAGATATATCGGTAGTTCGATATATCGATATTTTGAAAATATTTGCCACCCCTAGTTATCAAAGGTTTATGCCATTCATTATATAACGACTTTTGTCATAATGTAATATTGTTTACCATCAGAAATACGGTTCGATTACTTATCTTTGTTTATTTTATTATTATGAGCTAAAATGTTTGTTCAATCGTTTTCCATGCTTAATTTAACAGGTTGCAAAAAATGCGTAGCACTTAACCCATGCACAAAACCAAGCATTACTCTATTACTGTACTTGCATGTGTCACAACGATTTATAATTATTACAGTTTTTGACTAATCACAATTACCTATATTATTTAATATTTCAGGTAGTTAAAACTAATATAATCGAAATCAAGTTTGAGAGCCTTTTATTGACTGTTACTTCACATAAAGATTGCGTTTTGTTACTGACTGTCACTTTAATATAAATGTATACGTTTGTTTTAAATACACGTAGTAAATACATATTTATGCATATTTTATATTCATACAGGATAACAAAATGTGTTATGCTTCATAGTCATGCTCACGGTATCAAAGTAAATATTGCAGCATGGTTGATGAAAACCGTGTATATGTGTAGAGTGTTCTGTTCGATTATCTTCACTCTTACACGAATTCAGTGTGTATTTTATTTGTCATAAAAACCATATCAACTTTATTTAATTTATTTATTTTATATATATATATATATATATATATATATATATATATATATAAATTGTTTAAAACAAGCCGATCTCCTTCTTATTATTACTTTGACCATTCCTCATAGACTATTGATCTGTGCGAGGAACTTATTCTGACTGAGTAAGGGGGCAAACCAGTACAGTAGAAGGTAATTATTACTAACTTCCAGTCCAGGCTGGATTCGAACCAGCGCTATCTCTAACCCAAGCTCAAAGTCCTGACGCCTTAGACCGCTTGGCCACCGGCTCGCCCAAATCTATTGTATTAAGTTTGATAACTACCACATTAACATAAATACTGTTGCAGATCAGGATGGGCCACCTACCCTCACACGCTGGGGTCGTACAGTTATAGATCTGTGGAGAGTGACCGACTGAACATCACTAATGAGGTCCTCGCCGAACCGATCTTGGACGGGGACAAACCCGTAAGTAGATCGATCGTCAAGTAAGTATGGAAAATATATTAATATATTGTCACTAGTTTGAAATCGAACAATACTGATAGTATTTGTTCATGGATAGATTGTTTATCCAATGTTTTAATGTATACATAGCCTTTGATCAAACAACTTACTTCAATATGACGATCTGTCGGCCCATTCTGTCTAGGTTTATATGCCAAAGCTTGAATTTTAACAAGACAATGTTTTTTATATATATAAAAACAAAAATTAGTTTTGCCTCTCTAAATACACACGTTATCATTCATCACATATAACCATGGTTAAGATGAAATTCGAAAATTATACACTTTTTTGCCACTTCCGATTTATTGTCGAAAAATTGGTGAAATATGAGTTTATATCTCTTGAGGAAGTTCAGTTCAACTCAACAGGAAAACTCTTTTTTTACCGAAATATCTAAACACTAGTTTTTTATCTGACAGGGAAAAACCCAAATTTTAAAATTTGTTTATTTTTGGAGTTTTTTTAACTTACATGTTTTCTTTGCTAAACACGAGTGTATAATTGGTTTTTCAATGAAAGTAATTTTCAGCCCGAAAAATACACTTTTTTACTTGCCTAACCTAACAGCCTAATTTTCTCTTTACTCAACCATAATTCGTAATTTGTGATAAATTCGGGTGCCTACCCTCCAGGACGGCCGAATTTTTATAAAGATCGAGTAATGGCTGCTAATCACGATTCACTAATAAAGTTTTTTCGTTTAATTTCGAGATATAATTACTATAGATCAAAATAGTGTTCAAAGTCGTATTCAGCGCTAAACACAAAAATTAAAAAAAAACACAGTTGATTAAACTATTGTATAAATTAACTGAAATACGTCAAACGTATTGGACGTTGTGACATTGTTTTTTTTTTTTCAAATGTTTCGGTAAAATCTGTGATTTCAGCAAAATAAAAAGCATATCTCGTGAAAATATATCCGATTCTCGATCAATTTCAGCTTAAGTGTTCATATTTTGTTCGCAATAGGAAACTGTATAATAACATGAAATTCAACATAATTTAAACATTGGCTATTTAACACGTGATCGATCATATTTATTTTATTTTACCCATGGGTGTCCCAGTAGCTAGGAAGCGGCGTGGCGAACTCTATGAAAATTAAATAAATTAGCCTTGGTAATACAATAGGCTAGTAAAAATCCATTCCCAACAATAGGACTAATAGACAACAACCTTTAGGAGCGGCCGTAGCTAAGGGGCTAAAGCGATGGCCGGTTCGACCACGCAACTGGTCCGGGTTCGAATCCCTATAAGACCGCTAACAAATTTTGCCCTGCCACTCCCGTGGTTCGGAAGTCATGTTACGTCATTGGTCCCCAGGTGATGTGTTTGAGTGGGCCTAAGGCCCTAACTTGGCCTGGTCAAATAAAACATTCTTTAACTTTAGGCTTGTAGAAGTTCATATTCAATAGGCCTGTAAAACTTCAAATGTAATAGGCCAGTATAAGATCGTATACATTAGGCTAGTAACATTTAGTGCTTTATTCATAATACCAAGATCTCTCTATTTTACTCCCGGTGTTCCATAGTTTTCCTTAGTTTAGTTACTCTCTATAAAAAACTATACTACTATATTTCCTGTAATATTATCGTTGTTGTTATTCTGTATCATCATTTACTTTAACTATACTTGTTCAATGTTTGTGTTTTAGGTGATAATGTTTGCCGGGGAAGCGACCAACCGAGACAACCCCTCCCTCGTCAACGGGGCTCTAGACTCAGGCCGGAGAGAGGCTCGCAACCTCATCAACTACCTCAGCAAAAAGGCATAACTAAGGAAACAGTCAGTCTATAGTGATACAAAAGTATTTTATACAAAATAATCATATTAATGCTTGTTCCTAATAAATGAACTTAATACATTTTATATATTTATAAGTGTTAATTTTTTACCTAAATATGATTTCTCATACATATTAAAAGGTTATTTGTTAAATAATAAATGGTTCAAAATAATTTACAAAAATTGTTACCTTACTAACACTCAAAGAATAAAACCTTTGAAAATTACCACTTTGATTCCCAAATATGTTTTTTAACTATAACTAAAAAACTAGCCAAGCTAGAGACATGCGGTTTTTACTAAACTATTTTAAATGTTAATTCACATCTTCTATTCTTTAATCAAAATCGTTAGACCCGTTTAGAGAAAATTAATTCCATTTTTGTATGTTTTCCCCATTAAAATAAAAAAAAAAAAACAAAATTTCAAAAAAGTGAAATATTGTCTTGAGATATTGGCTAAATACACACACACACACACACACACACACACATATATATATATATATATATATATATATATATATATATATATATATATATATATATACCAAATTTCATAAAAATTTATCCATCCGTTTCGTATTCAGTGAACTGCATACAGACAGACAGACACCAAATCTTTTCAAGATTAGAAACACTCGAGTTAAATTCAATTAGTGATCATACAGTATAATATATCTTAAGGCCATGTACATTAATTCACTCGTTTTTTGATCATTCTAGTACGTGAAAAAACGTCATAGGTTAACTAAACATTTTATTAGACATAAAATAGTATCGAGGTATAAAATACTACATATGAAATTAGTTTTATTTGAATCTTACCAGGCTGTATATAAAATGAAATTTTACCATTTTTGAAAGAATGAACCCCTTAAAGAAATATTTTACAAACACAAGTTTTATTCTTATGATGTAGAATTTCGCCAATCTTTTTAGATTTCGTAAACGAAAACCGAACAAACGTCTATAATTCTTATTCGTTTTAAGTAAGGACTCAATATTTACAAGTTTATATATGTGATAACCATTTTGAACTCTGTTAATTAACATTAATCGCATTTTATTCAAGTGTATAATCGATACATTGTTTCATAGAATTAAACAGAAGTGTATTAAATACCACAGTGAACTGTCAGTACGTCTGGACCATTCGTAATTAATTTTAGTTTCAACTTTTTGGAGAAACTCATTATAAATGAATGCATCGTTGTCCGAGTCTAAAACAGGTAAATTATGTGGTTGAATAACGATTTGACAGGATAGTTTTACTTGCAAATAAAATAAATACATAATAGATCCAACTAGGCTATAAAAACTTAGTATTTATTACTTTTAATTAGTTATAAATATTTACATATTTTTAATAATACGCTACTAATTTTTGTCTTATATATTATTGGTAAGTGATTGTATTTAAATATACATTTACTTTTTACCTACAATTTTATATAAATTGTAAACACCTATTATATTGTAATATTTATGGTTTTGTGCACATGTGTGTGCATTATATAATAACAGTCCACTTTTAGAAAGGTTAAACACTTATCTCCATTAATTAATCAATATATTTAGCAAAAGCCGTTTTGATAGTAACTTAAACATACAGGGGAGCCCCTGAACTCTCTGATAACCTTTTTAACTATTGGCCCTAGATTGTTGAGGTTTTAAAACGATACGTAAAATGTCAAAGATCTTTGATTATCTTAATTGTAGCAATATTTTTTTCATTTAAAAATATAAAACTTAAGAACTAGTTATTTTAATAAATAAAAATTTGATTGGACCTTTAAAATATATAAGGTTTAATTTTATATATTTTAAATATAGTTAAAATTTATAAATTTATAAATTTTATAAATTTATTTAAAATTTATAAAAATTTTAATGTTTAAATAAAATAAAATTTAAAAAAATAAAATAAAATTAATAAAATATTTAAAATTTATAAAAACGTATAAATTTAAATTTTATAAAATTAAAATTTATAAAATTTAAATATAGTTAATATATTTTAAATAATAAGTTAAAATAGAAAAGTAATATTTTACTTCAATGATAATGATATCTTATTTTATTTTGAATAATGGTACAACACTAATAAAAATAAAACAAAAAATTTTAAAACTACAATAACTGTACAAACATTGGGAGAAAGTGGCCGAGTGGTCAAATAAATATGTTATCTACCCCTCCAACGCTCGCTCCAGAGTACGTCACTGGCTTGTAGCTCAGAACTAGCAGCTTGGCAATGTAGTTGCATGGTTCTTTTACCTTATTAAATTAGTGTACAAGTTTTTAGGACAGCCTTGATTTAACCCCGCGTTCCTCATATCTCCATAATACATCACGACAAGGTCAAGCCTCCATTAAAATGTTGATTTTTCTCCCTAGTTGTATTTCGAGTTAGTGAAAACCCCAGACTTTATGAAACACGTGTTTCCACTTATGATAACTACTTCAATTGTAGTGAAAAAAGCAATATGTGAGTGCTTACATAAAAAATACTTTTCCAATCGAAGATATGTTTGACCAATTTCTAGAATTCTAAGTCCTTAATTCTGTTCAAATTAACAATCAGTTTATGATATTGAGAAGCCAAATTTTATGAGCATTGATAAACATCCTGAAAATAAACATAACAAGAAGTAAATGAATTTGCATTCATCTTAAAAAGGAAACCCCTTTCGACCTGCTTTACCTTACTTTATCTAATTTAAAATTTTCATATGACTGAAATCACTTTGCAATATTGTGAAAAAAATAATGTACAATATTCAGTACATAGTAATTACGATAGTAACTTAGAAATCGAAATCATGAACTTACAATCTGATGCTTTTGAAACATTTGTATTGGCCTTAAATTGTTACAAGTTGCATATCTTGTATTTGAAGGACACAATCCTTATTTTGTTAGAGAAAAAGTGGTTTCAAATGGTTTGGACGTTTGGACGTGGAGGATCTACACCGTGGCCACCTTAGACTTTTATATTTTAGTCGGATAAAAGATTTAGTTTACTATACACCTGTTTAAAACTATTTGAACCCGGCAGGCAAATAGCCGCTGAAGTCATTCAATATAAAACTGAATTTGGCAAAATTTCAATGCTATAGAAACCTTTTCTCAGAGTTTAACGAAAGTGAAGGTGGGAATGTTAAAGACCTGTTGTAATGTTTACGTTATTTATTTTCATTGTTTATTTTTCTATGTTTACCTTCATCCAGAGAATACATTAACAATAATTATGTAAATACAGTTCCCAATTCGTAATCCAAACTGACCATTTATTTTATGAATAGAACATCGTTAGTACTTACAAAATCGCAAATTACTCCTGTGAATTGTTGGGTGGGTGGGTGCAGTTCCACTGTACGTATATGGGAGGCAAGTAGGTCATTAAAACTGTACGTGTATGGGAGGCAAGTGGGTCATTAACACCGTACGTGTATGGGATGCAAGTGGGTCATTAATACTGTACGTATAAGGGTGAGCAAGAGGGTCAGTACCACTGTACATGTATGGGAGGCAAGTGGGTCATTAACACCGCACGTGTATGGGAGGCAAGTGGGTCATAAATACTGTACGTGTAAGAGTGAGCAAGAGGGTCAGTATCACTGTACGTGTATGGGAGGGTTGGTCATTAACACGGTACGTGTATGGGAGGCAAATGAGTCAATAACACTGCACGTGTATGGGAGGCAAGTGGGTCATTAACACCGTCCGTGTATGGGATGCAAGTGGGTCATTAATACTGTACGTATAAAGGTGAGCAAGAGGGTCAGTACCACTGTACATGTATGGGAGGCAAGTGGGTCATTAACACCGCACGTGTATGGGAGGCAAGTGGGTCATAAATACTGTACGTGTAAGAGTGAGCAAGAGGGTCAGTATCACTGTACGTGTATGGGAGGGTAGGACATTAACACTGTACGTGTATGGGAGGCAAATGAGTCATTAAAACTGCACGTGAATGGGAGGCAAGTGGGTCATTAACACCATCCATGTATGGGATGCAAGTGGGTCATTAATACTGTACGTATAAGGGTGAGCAAGACGGTCAGTACCACTGTACGTGTATGGGAGTGTTGGTCATTAACACTGTACGTTTATAAGAGGCAAGTGAGTCATTAATAATACTGCACGTGTATGGGAGGCAAGTGGGTCATTAATACTGTACGTAAAAGGGTGAGCAAGAGGGTCAGTACCACTGTACGTGTATGGGAGGCAAGTGGCACGTGTAGGGGGCCCACGTGTATGGGAGGCAAGTGGGTCATTAACACTGCACGTATATGGGTCACCGAGACGGTCAGTACCACTGTACGTGTATGGGAGGCAAGTGGGTCTGTACCACTGTACGTGTATAGGAGTGCGGTCATTAACACTGTTCGTGTTGGTTGGGTGGGTGAGTGAGTACCTCTGTATGAAATAGTGATACTCCTATTTCATACAGAGGTACTCAATATTGTATGAAATTGTATGCAAATCAGTCAGCACGTTACTTACTTCCATACCTCTACAGTGGTAACTTATTGACCCACCAGCCCACCTATACACCTACAGTGGTATTGACCCACCCACCCGCCCATAACCTACAATAGTATTTAATGTATTCAGAAAGTATTCTGAAATACCAATTATTTTAAGTGAATGTGACATATACAGCAAAGATACCACCCGATTTTCATGATTTTTTTAAAAATTAGTCAATATTAAAGCCATGAATACAAATCCATAGAAAGCCTTCGGGTGAAATAGTGATTTTTCCAAACAAATTTCAAAAATAAATGAAGAACATGTTGTGCACCTCAAAATATGTATACAATGCATAATCTAAATATTATTTAGTTTGTCACTCATGAACACGCATTTGACATCAAATGCTTTTTATAAAACAAAGAATAACAAAGATATTTAATAAAAAAGTGGGTTATGTTAGTATAGATCGACCGTGAATACATACTTCAAATCTAATCTTAATAACCAACGTAACCTAACCTAACCTAACCTAACTTAACTTGATCTAAACTAACTTAACATAACCTAAACTAACAGAACCAACCTAACATTTCTAATCTAACTTTGCATTTTTTTACAATTAGCTAAAACATTCATCACAGTCAAATAATTAAATGTGTGATATATATTAATTTAGACTACATACTAGAATATTAAGTGATGGTTGGTAATTATCTCTTGGCACACAATGTTTTCGTTTGTCTATACGCCAATTTCATTCTACTCCAAAGTTAAATGAACACGACAATTACTCTTTGTGCAGTGTAAAATTGTTTTTTTTTTTTTTTGTATTTAAAATTCTAAAAATTTATGGGAAGTTGGTTATTACGATGGTAAAGAATTCATTTTTTAGTTTGAAGGTCAACAAAGTTTTCATTACAAACGGTTATATTACGCTACGGTCAAATATAACATTTCGCTAAGCAAAGTAGTGAGGGAAAATAGTGCTGAGTTATTTTAATTAAGACTTATTTAATTCGATTGTCTGGCACTATTATACCACTAATTACATAATACTGTCACAACACTCAACTGTTCGCTGTGAAGGTAGAGAAACGCTAGCGCTCCAAGTTGTCGGACCGCACAAACACACCACATTACCGTTGTATTGAATTGTATCTTCTTGCAATGAAGTGGAATAATAATAATAGAAAAAGTACCATTACATTAATTTATTTGACGTTTTATAACCAGGAAAAGTGCCATTACATTAATTTATTTGACGTTTTATAACCAGGAAAAATGCCATTACATTAACTTATTTGACGTTTTATAACCAGCAAAAGTGCCATTACATTAATTTATTTGACGTTTCATAACTAGGAAAAGTGCCATTACATTAATTTATTTGACGTTTTATAACCAGGAAAAATGCCATTACATAAAATTATTTGACGTTTTATAACCAGGAAAAGTGCCATTACATTAATTTATTTGATTTTTTTTCTATTATTTTTATTCCACTTCATTGATAAAAAGACACAATTCAAGACAATGGTAATGTGGTGTGTTTGAATGTAAATAGCTGTTGATGTAAATAAATAGTGCTGAGTCACGTGGTACTGTAGTTCTGCTGCTGGGCGCAAGCGTCGTACTTGTCGCTAATTATTAAGGTGCAATCGGTTTTCGGTATGTTAAATATTTTAAATTTTATAATCGAAATTAGTTAATATACCTTCCCTTGAGACAGGAAAAACAAAAAATTATTTACCACTACATTAGAAAAAGTGGCGAGTTTAGCTGATTTAAAATCACTATTAAGACAAAACCGTTCAAAGTATAAATTTAATTTTTTATTATGACATTTTTTACACTGTTAAGATGTTTTTAATTAAAAAAATACTAAAATATGAATTTAATAAAATATTTTTACATTTTTTAAAAATTAAATTCATCTCAATCCACTCATTTATTCGTAAACCACATAGTTATAAAACAATTAAATTTGTATTTTGAACGGTTTTTTTCTTAATAGTGATTTAAAACACGCTAAATTCACCACTTCATAAGGCCACAAGCAGTAATATAGTGGTTAAAAAAAGTTTAAAAATACTCTCCCTGTCCTAACTAAAAAAAGGTACATTAACTTATTTTTATTATAAAATTGGGAAATAATTAACACACCAAAAACCGGTGTGCAACAAACCACAACGGATTGTTGTGACTGTTTTTTTGAAGTTATACTTCTTTGCGCCCGTTAGAGACTTTGGGATGGGATGTTGGTCGAGAAACCGCGTCACGCTGAAAAGTAAGAACAAATTTTTAAGAACTATCGATTAATCGATTGTTAATCGAAGAAATTTAATCGAAGAAATTACTGATAATGATAATATAGGTGTATAATATAATAATGAAGTCACGTATAATATATTGAAGATAAATATATTGAATAATATTGAAAAATGTCTTATATTTCATTTATATACCCTGTCTGTTTGTGTGCGTGAGTGGGTGTATGAGAATGGCCAAAGAAGTATAACTTCCACCGTGTGATCCGACGCACACCCAATTTTTTTATTTGAGCGTGGCTACAATATTGACAGTCAAGTAGACCTAATACAATAGTAATTTTCGATTACACCAAAAAAGATAATGCTTGCATTTTAATGAGAAAATTCAAACAGAAGAAACATGCGTTTCAGAATACGACAGAAGCTTACACTGTAAACAGAACTGAAAACCATTGAAATGTGTTTGTACGATGGCAGGCATATCAGTCGCCGGGCAGCCTTCCAAACGACAATACATTTGTTGGAACAAACATCACGTATTATATAGAGTACTCATAGATTGGTAGCTTGTCTGTCACATTTTAGCTACGCAGTTTTCTAATCAAGTTAGACTAAAGGGTGTAATGACCCATACACGTACATTGGTATTGACCCACCCACCCACCTATACAAGTACATTGGTACTGATCCACCCGCCCACCCATACACGTACATTGGTATTGACCCACCCACCTACCTATACACGTACATAGGTATACACAAGTAACTCCGTGCTTGTATGATAGGATATCAACATGAACTGTGTAGATGATAGGATATGAACGAAGGTAAAGTACTGTACAATTATTATAACAATTTTAAAGTTAATTATTATAACAATAGTAAAGTCATGCCATGGGTAAATTGAACAACCCACTATATAGCTTTACAAATGATATCAGGGTATATCACCACATATCTATGTATGTATGGTCAAATTAAGAAAATTATAAAAAAAAAAAAAAGTACATGACTTAGTAGCTGTAATGTGTGTCACATATTTACATTATTCGTTTAGTGTTTTAAAGCGTTTACAAGCTTTTATTGACCATAAAATATATTTAAAGTATTCCAGTTCATTCTGTACACCAAAACAAATCTATGATTTTTAGCTTTATTACCTATATATTTTAATATCCATAGTGCGTATCCACAGAGGAAAACAAACAAAGATGGCTTTCTTAAGGCCGCAGCGAACGTCTCAGTGGCAGGTATATTTAAACTAATTTACATATTTATACATATGTAATAATAATTATCACGTTTATCCTTGAGGATTTGGGAGAATTAGTGAGGGACTGACAAGGTGCTGGTCCTTCCATTGCATGGCAAAGTGGAGAAATAATTATTCGACAAATGAACTCGAGACATATTAAGCACACTATTGGATGTGAATTCTGTTTATTTCTTCTCTTTGACGTAGCTTTATAAATTACAATCCCTCTGGGAACCAAAATGTGTATTTTCATGTAGTTGTTATTTGTGTTTTTAGGGGTTTTAGCCACATAATGGCTTACACATTTGAGTCTAAGCCACGTCGGTTTTATTTTAGTTTAATGTATAATTTAACAGTTTATGCACTTGCAGTCGTATTGGATTTCATTCTCAACTAAGCTAATTTCAAATCTTATTTACAGCTGGGTAAGGTCGTAGATTTTAAACTTGACCCTTTTTTAGAAAAAGAACACAATTTTCTAGAGCACTCAGAGATCAAATTATAATGTAATTATAAATTACCAAATTATAAATTATAAAAATGTATTATTATAAATTATAATTAATGTTTAAATACCAATATATATATAGTTCTAGCGACATATAGTGTGGAAGAAAAGTCCCGGAACAGTTATTAATTTCTGAACGAGTACAGATAAGGCAATAAAACATGGCAAATCATTACTGCACCTATTAATCTACTTTTTGATGTAACTGCAGTTTTTCTGTCATATCAGGGGGATGGCCCGTAAGGAGTTAGAAGAAAGTCTTAAACGAAAAGGTGCAATTTTTTGCCAAATTAATCGTTGAAATTTATCAAGAAATAAAGGAAGAGTTGCATTTAAAAAAATCCTTCACGTATTGTGTAAAAATGATTATGCTTAGAGTAAAATTTTAACGTTAAAATTTTCTCTACAGCTGCAATGGAAGTAAAAGCAAGTCAAGTGTAGACTTAGGATGTGATATATTGAGTCGAGATCAAATAATCATGCTTATATAAAAAAACTTTTACGAGTTATGGTGAAATGAGGTGTAAGATAAGATAACATAGTCTATTACATCGTCAACTTAATGGTGTGTGTCCCTGTATAACACCACACCTGATACTGAGTTATTGCTTAGAAATAGAATTTTGTGAGTATAGTTGTTGATCATTTTGTTGGATGTATGTAAAAAAAGCTAGCCTCTGAGAACGGTCACTTAAAATCTCGAAACCCACCTCTACGTACTGCTTTCCAGTTGAGCAGATCAAATATCTCGCCCACAGCTGGGCCATAGCGTGGAACAGTTTCGATGGACGAAATAAGTTCTTTATTAATTTATTATTATCCATCAATACCTGTAGGTGAGATGAACCTCCCTCGTAGGGAGTAGTAGACATTATTGAATCGGTTCCGAACTGGAGGGGGCAGATGTAACTAGTGGAAATACAAATGGGGATTGACAGTAGATCAGTCACGTGATTGTGGCGAGTCCATCCAAACAATGGATCACATAGTTTCAGAGTGCCCCTTGCGCTGTTTTACGAAGGGATTAACATAAATAGAAACAGTGAGGCAGGTCCTAAATGGCTTGATTGATTGGATTTAGTTTTGTGACAGGAGATCATTTGTTATTTATTTATTTTTAATTTTACTACAGAGTAATAACTTTTACATAGTTTAAAAAAATTAAAAAAATGGTAGCTAACAAAAAAACATACGATATACACCAAAATTTATTAAAAGTGCCACAACGCACAAGCGTTTAAGAAACGTTTTAACAACATATGATCCAAACTTGCGTTTTATAGCGTAAATGACTTCATATCACTTAATTGGGATGCTCCTGATAAGGAATTCTGTCTGGGAGGGAATTGAAGATGTTGAATCGGTGATTGAATTGGAAATAGGGTTCAAGGGTTATTTTGTATGTTTCAAAGGCGTATTGCGACGAAATGGATGACTAATTTTTTGATTAAATAATTGTCTATTGCAATTCAACTTTTTAAATTGTTTTAAATGTTCAATAAAATTTATTATTATATAGTAAAATGTTGTTCAAATTATTTCACTCCTAAATTTACTTCGATAAAAAGTAATTTTACGGTTCCATGATTCCTTAACTCATTAAAATTCATTGTATAGAGTCAAATATTATGGACCAATAAAAAATGTCTGATGGAAGATTCTTTTATATGACCTTGGGTTAAAAAAATGCCTATTTGAACGAGTTTAACTGCAAGTCCAGTCACTGAAGTGTTTCCCCTCTGAAAGTTATCAAGATGCGTAGATTTTTCTGAACATTTTACATAAGTTTTAAAATAACCTATACTATAGAAGTGCCGAATGGGCTTCCACTCCGTGGGTGAGTCTCACCCCTTCTTGGGAGTGTTAGTAAAACATTCCAAATAGGCTAATAACACCGGGGATCATTGGATTTGCTAATTTTAAACAAGAAATGTTATGTGCATTTTTTTGAGAAAAAACCGTGACTGAAAAATAGTTATTCGTGATAGGAAATTGCAAAAAAACACATTTTTCAACAGTTTTTCTCGAATAACTCGAAAATATAACGATAAACGAAAAAATGCATTTATAAACAAATTTATTATGAAAAAAAGAACATAAAGCATTTTTAATTGCA
The DNA here is from genome assembly GCA_035578905.1 of Stictocephala bisonia. Classification (NCBI taxonomy): domain Eukaryota; kingdom Metazoa; phylum Arthropoda; class Insecta; order Hemiptera; family Membracidae; genus Stictocephala; species Stictocephala bisonia. The sequence goes on along the minus strand of JAQJVL010002790.1, from coordinate 27,184 downwards.
TTATAATTTATTGGGAGAGAGCTTCTACAAATTCTTGAATATGATTTTTTATCTGTCGTGGATTTACTGTGAGATTCAACATAAAATAACAGACAACTCAGTAGCTTTTCCGAAAATACTCATCGGTCAAAAACGCAGTGGGGGGTATCTATACTGTACGTTCCCAGTAAAAACTGGGAACGTATAGAGACTTTCAATTTAAGCCTTTATTGTAGAGTATACGACAAAACGAAATGAAGTAGAATTAAAATAGTCAAAATAGCTAAAGTTGTTTAAATAAAAACTAGCAATAAAAATAAAGCCATTACTAATATAGTTATAATTTATTAAAGTTCGAACATAAATTATTTTGTGTGTTAGTTATAAGTTACACCACTTTGAGGAATTTAAAAGGCATACTTAAAAAAAGGAACAATTAAAATACACACAAAGGAATTAAAATTAAAAATTGTCTTTTTTCTAAAATGATTACAAAAATAATTAATATTCGTAAAATACTATAAGTAAAAAAATTTGGCTTTTTTCAACTTAATATTTATCTATTTTTGGAATTGCAGTAATATAAAAACGAAGTGAGATATGGCCATTAAACCCTTGTCTACTTTGTGAAAGGTACTCATTTCGAGCAATTTAAACAGATTTTAATCTGTTTAAATAAGATATGTTTAAACAAAAAGTATATTTATCAATGTTAAAGTACATAAAATTCCCTTTAAAAATGGGTTTTAATGGATAAAAAAACATAAAATGCAACGGAGTTATCACAAAAAATGATTCGTATGATAGCAGATCAAACATCGGAGCATGGAGTTTTTCTTAGTTTTAGAGCGCTTATTTTCTGTTTGTTACATATACTCTACACTTTCCTCAAGATACCGATGATACCAAAATACGATGATACCAAAATAAATGAGAAATATCTGATGATATGTAGAATACATGAACAAAAACGTTGTGTTACATAAATCCGTGTCTAGTGTAATGCACAAAACTCGTTGCCATGAAAACTATTGTATAAATAAATAAATTATTTAGTTTTAATATTTATAAAATAACTTTAATCTATATGTATAAACACTTTTTACCAACCATCACTATTTCCCTAAAAGTATACGTCCAATTTAATTGTTATTTTGTACACAGGTTTAACTTGGCCCCTAAAGGCTCACTAAGGAAAGATTTTCCTTTCCGTGCCACAAACCTCCAAAATTACAATGGTATTCTTATGTTATTAACTGATTGATTTTACTAACAGCTGTTAAATCAAAACAAACGGAACCAAAATATTGGTAAGCTAAACGTTCAAAATTAAAAATAATTGAGTACAGTAGTAAATAGTAACATCATATGTTCTAAATTGGATTTAAATTGGATACAGTGTAAACTGAAAGCTTGCTGCATATTTTAACCATATATTCAAACTTATTATTACTATCGGCGAAGCGGGCAGGTACAGTTAGTATTTGGTACAATTAATAAGCCTCTGTTAAATTAATAATTATAAAGTTACTTGTGTATATTTATAACTTCACCTCAAGTAGTTATTTATACGTAGCATAAATTGAGCAGGGACAGTTTGTTTTTTGTATATAAATTTGTAAACACTACATTCAACACTCAAAAACACTAACAATCTTCAGAACACATGATCAAATATCTAAAAACTAAAAATACTAATAAAACGTAAATATACATTACATTACAATCATAACATCCTTTTACGATACAGTACTCCTGGTAATCAATATTGAAGATGATTTATGAGTATGTCGATATTGCAATAAACCATGCTTACAATATCAGCTGACTGACTATACATCAGTGTTATCTTTAACTAGACAGAACTGTAACAAGCTTCGTTATTACAGGTATGAACTGAATTCGTACATATATTTCAATAACAAAAACAAAAATTATAATCACTCTTATGTCAATTTGGATAAATACCAAACATGTATATTTACTTTGAAATGTCCTTACACTAATATATTCAGAATGTGACTAAACTACGTTACCAAACTTAAAAATGTGGTTACTTCGGTGAATAAAAAACATATTAAAACACTGAAAACACAGGGCCAAAAACCCTTCGTTAGGTACCATCGTGTGACTCCAAATGGTAAGTAATACAGTGTTATTGACCCACCCGCCCACCCATACTCGTACAGTGTTATTGACCCACCCGCCCACCTACACACGTGCAGTGTTATTGACCCACCCGCACACCCATACACGTACATTGTTATTGACCCACTCGCCCACCTATACACGTATGGTGGTATTGACTCACCCGCCCACCTATACACGTACAGTGTTATTGACCCACCCGCCCACCCATACACGTACAGTGTTATTGAACCACCCGCCCACCTATACAGGTACAGTGTTATTGACCCACCCGCCCACCTATACACGTACAGTGTTATTGACCCACCCACCCACCTATACACGTACAGTGTTATTGACCCACCCGCCCACCTATATACGTACAGTGTTATTGACCCACCCGCTCACTCATACACGTACAGTGTTATTGACCCACCCGCCCACCTATACACGTACAGTGTTATTGACCCACCCACCCACCCTATACACGTACATTGTTATTGCCTCACTCGCCCACCCATACACGTACATGTTATATTGCCCCACCCACCCACCCATACACGTATGGTGGTATTGACCCACCCACCCACCCATACATGTACATTGGAACTGTTAACCAAATTGCCGCTATTTAGTATTTTTAATTGAAAATGTCCATTTAAAAAAACCCGTTTGACAGAGGCTAATTTATATTTGTATTACCTAATAAAATACAAACAAATAATTTGATACAGTAATCATTTTCAAAATTGCAGAAATTTTAAACATTTAACTAACGGTAACTCCAAGACTTGTAGTTCTTAATTTATTACAAGAGCAATTTTTATTTAAAATCGTATTACAAATCTAACAAAACCTTAACTTTTTAATCAGATTGAAATTAAGGAAGTGTGACACGAGCTGAGGCGGCTGATTCTTAGATCAAGATTCTATTTAACTAGTGAATATACCAGTTAAATATTAGTAATCCTAATTAGTCTAATTAGTAATCCCCAATTCAGTTCATTGTGGATCTTTTACACATTTATCGCACGCAGTAAGATTATTAACTTCACAAAATAATCTTTTAACTTTCTGACCTAAACAAAATAGGTTTGCAATTAAAATAATGTTGCATAACAAATACTACAAATTCTAATTTTTACCATAAAGCATGTGGGTCAGATTATAAAGTAAAATTGTGTTAAAATGTGCCCACAATTTAATTATTATGTTAATAATTTAATTTCGATGTTTACGTTTAACCGAATCTGTTGTTCAATTAATTTAACAGGCGTGTTCTGAAAACAAATCATGCGTATTTAAGAAACAGCAACACATAGAATTTTTAATCATGATTATTGGATATCTTGATAATTGGGATTATTTGCCTAATATTTCGGATTCATTATTATAAAAATTCTTCCGCTGATTTCGACCTACGAGTCAGCCGTCAGTATTACGCGCTGCTCTGGCGGTGACCACAGAACAAAGAATAAAATTGACACACAGAAATGTAAGTGAAGCCGGAACTCTTAACCAAAATGGCGGCCCCTCCACTGTCTGCTCAATTCTAGACAGAAGCTGAGTGTCAGCTGAATAATTTAAAAAACTTGTAATGCAGTATTGTGACTGGGCCTTAGTCTTCCTACCTTCCGAACGCAATTGAGCTACCGCAGCTAGTTGCAACATCAATAAATTCAAGCAGCATAGAATAATACTTCACAGTTAAATATTATGAAATCAATTAATTTGATTATTATCTATTTAGAATACTGTACATTAACCTATTTCTAGTTGCTTTACTTAGTTTACTGTGGTATTTAAATGAATGATTTCAATGTTATCAAATGTTTTATTTCAACAGTCGGTGCCAATTTTTAGGTTACATCAGCTGTGCACGTCTCATCAAGATGGCGAATGTTGGCTTCAACTACTACTACAGGACGGAACGCATTATGAATACTTTAATTTAGTTTTTGTTCTGTGAGGGTGACTAGAAACACTTAAAAACTTATATCTCACTCATTTTATGGCCAGACATTCCAGAATAATGTAAGAATGAAAATAAACAAAATAATGTGTTAAAAATAAACATGCGATCAACTGATATAGTAAAATTATTCTATGCGCTGTCCTCGTCTTTAGATGTCTGTAATAAGAATATGTGGCAATAAAGATGAATATTTGTCAACAATGAGTGCTAGTAACTTCAAAAAGAAGTTCATTAGTTTAATGCGAACTTATCTTTGGTAATGTAAACATTGACTAACAGGTTTCAAGTAACACACACAAAAAAATGCCGTCTTTCATTTTCAAACGACATTATGATGATCGATGTCATTAAACTTGTCTTACAAAAGTATATCAAATTATTATTACACAATGCCTTTTATCATTATCATTATATTCTTGTGTGCTGACTCAATTTATTTTTTAATTATGTAAATATTTTAACATATTTGTACAGTTTGGTTTCGTAAGCATTGAAAATATTGTTGATATATCACTTATCATGTTATATATTAAGTTAAAGCCATGTTATAACATTAGTAAGCTAATGTTCAAGCAAAACACAATAGTGTCTACTAAAGTTAATGTCGTGTCGGTTTTGCGCCAAACTGGTGATATAGCGCTGTTTTACACGATTAACTTTGCACACGGTGTTTGCCTAAATAACGTAACGGTTCTGCCAGACCGGGTGATTTATGTTCCAGCAGAACGTAAATTACTGTGTTACCGTTTAATTTAGTTAAACTTTATAGAAAAGAACTTAATTATAAAAATAAATAACTTTATATTAATTTGATACTTCAATTACTAGATAATTTTGTTGAAACGTAAAAAGTTTGAAATTACTGCAAAATATATTTTAGTGTTCACAATTGATTTTATAATTAACTGTTTCCAAATACGTAAGTTTTATTATATTTATTATATTTTATTATATTTATAATATTTAAATGTAAATTATTTACATTACAATGGTATAACCATTACAGAGTGTGTATAAAAAAGGCCAATTCAAGTCCCACATACATACTAAATAAACATCTAACAAACAAGAATATTATAGTCAAAACGAGAGTAACAAAGAATATATATAATATATCAATAAATCTTATTTAAGTAGTAATAATTTAATAAAGAGCAAGAAATATGCAAAGCTATAAATATGATAAATAGCAAAATGTATACAGGGTGTTCTTCAGTAAAACTGTTTCCATAATTTGGTATGTAACTGTACACACGAAAATCAGCAAAAAACTTTACATGAAGGTGTGTCCTAAAAACTTTAGTTTCCCGTCTATCTGTCTTTATGTGTTTTTACATAAAAATTCATAAATTTGGATCCACTCAAGGTACAATTCTAAAACTTCATGGTTGTACTACCCTATAGTAGTTATATTAAAAGGTATATATAAAAAATAAATCTTCACCTGTTTCAAAATGGTGGACGTTTAATTTGTTCTAATTGAATATCTAAAAACTGACTAATTTTAAAAAGAAAATGCAAGAATAGTGTTATTTTTTAGTAAATCTTATTATAATATTCTCAGTGTTTTCTTCAACAAAAACGGATTTATGAGTTATGATGCAAAACGTCAAACAATGTTTTACAGCATTAACCAAAGGCTAGTGTGGTTCCTATATATGTGAGTACATTGAACAGCTGATTTCACGTCAGTCTGTTATTTCATATGAACAGCTGTTTATTTATGCTATTAATATTAGGTGTGGTTTCCATTCCAATTCAGGAGTTCTTACAGAAAGGCCTAGGTTACCTTTTCTTTGATGATTAAAGCTTCCTGTCCCTGAAATTCGTTAACGGACCTTTGTACAAGTTGTACGACAAGGTGTAACACGATTTGTTAAACGTTCCTGATACAGTCTTGTCGCTTGATTACAATGAGCCATGCCATACATCAAATGCATGTCTGCCATTTCTGAGTTGGTAAAGTTGTACATTATATTATCTGCCATTACTTGTTAATAAAAGGGAACTATGAAAAAATAAAAAATAGCTATATCATAAGAAAATAAATAACAACCCCTAACTAATTAAAACTAACAATACAGTAAAAAATCATTACAGAAACACTCACAAAAACGTGTACATGACAGAAATCTAATTGTTACTAATGAAAAATGCGAACAATGGAAACAAAACCTAATATTAATAGCATAAATAAACAACTGTTCATATTAAATAGCAGATTGACGTGAAATTAGCTGTTCAAAGTACACACATATTTAAAACCGTACTAGTATTTGGTTAATGCTGTAAAACATTGGTTAAAGTTTTGAAGCATAACTCAGCTGTTTTTTATCCGTTTTTGTTGAAAAATAAAAACACTGTGAATATTATAATAATATTTACTTAAAAAACAATATTCTTGCATTTTCTTTTTAAAATTAGTCAGTTTTTAGATATTTCAGTTAGAAAAAATTAAACTTCCACCATTATGAAATGGGTGAAGATTTATATCATATATATTTTAATATAACTACTATTGGGTAGTACAATCATGAAGTTTCACAATTGTACCTTTGGTAGATCCAAATTTTGAATGTTTATGTACAAAACACATAAATACAGATAGACGGAAAACTAAAGATTTTAGGACATAACTTCATATGAAGTTTTTTGCTTATTTTTATGTGTACAGTAAAATCCCAAATTGTTGAAACAGTTTTACTGAGCTGAATAAATATGTATAAACTAATAGAAATGACAAAATTAGACTATGTACAAATATTTTACATGACTTATTACATGCTTAAGGTACTTTATTTTTATGTTGTATCATTTTTTAGGATTTTTAAGGGATGCTAAAGGAAGTAAACGTAAGGGATGCCATCACTGGTCCAAAAGTAGACATAGTAGAGAACAAACGTCAACGGATGATATCTACATACAATCAGTTGATTTTAATAAGATTTCAGATAAATATTTATAATCTGAAATTTTCTGTTAGATAAAACTTTCTCTTCAGCATAGAGAAAGTATTGTGAACGTCCAAAAAAATGTTTTTACAGGTTGTTCTAAAAAGCCATCTTTCCTGAATACAAAAAATGTTTTTTTTTTTTTAAGTTGGCCGTATGTGTGTCTTTCTGTGTGTTTATGAATTTTGCTGGAGACCAAAAGAATTTATAAATTTTTATGAAATTTGGGATTTAGGTGTATTTAGCCAATATCTCCAGAAAATATTTTCACTTTTTGAGATTTTTTTTATTTCAGCGGACAACAATCATACAAAAATGGAATTTCTTTAACATTACTCTAACGATTTTGATTAATTTTTTAGGAAAGATGTGAAATACAACTTACAATATTTTAATGAAAACTGCATGTCTATAATAAGTTAACTAGTTTTTTAGTTATGGCAACAAAACATTTTTGGAAATCAAACTGGTAATTTTAAATGTTTTGATTTTTTAGTGCTTAATATGGGGGAAAGTTTGTGCCAGTTCTTTGGAACCATTTATTTAATCTTGTTTAGTTCTACTAGCTGGGAAAATAGATTATTTACGTGTAACATATTTATATGATTATGTGGTTATACAGAACAATAATTATCAATAATGGTGCGAGTGACTTCAACAAGATATTGATTGGTTTCAATTGGACATGTCTTAGAGAGCATACACATTACCGAATAATTTATTTAGTTTAGTGATATAATAAATTAAAAACAAATGGAAATTCGTGTAAATTGTTTAAACAGTTTAAACAGTTGATTTCCAAAAGAGGAACTTACCTGCGTGTGCCCTATAATATGTTGGCATGTGTCAATATGTCACTTGAGTCTTGTCACTGGGTTAATATGTCTTGACCTACTTTCTTAGTAGGAAGTACTAGGCTTCACTATGTACCAGGACACTGCGCGTACTCTCCAGCCGACATTGATAGCTCTCAGGATCTGCGGGATGAACCCGTTGGAAATCTGGGATTCTCACATTTCTACGGGCTACAAGCTTTATAGTCTTCTCTTAGTCACATTGGGCTGCTACATCACCATACAGAACATAACCCTCAATTACCTTTCGTTGAATGACATTTCTTATTTCGTTGCGTTGTTGAATATTGTTATTTACATTGCCTTTCTCGCAACCTCAGTCGTATCCACTTACACTAGAAAAGCAGATCTCATAAATTTCCTTAAAACCATGGACTCTGCACACCAAACCATGGTCTCTCTAAATATCAGCCCCGACCCCCCTTCAGCGAGGAATCAAGTCTGCTGGATGTTGATTCTATTCTCAGTCAGTGTTGTCAACTCTCTTGTTCGCTTCTACAAATTCCCTGTAATCTTATGGATCCCTCGGATGGCTATTCCGGTCATAAAGATAGCCACTGTTTGTCGAATGAGAGTTTTCTTGGCTCTCGTTAACAGGGAGTTTAAACGTCTAAACTGGCACCTGAAACATCTTAACAACCGCTGCCCTTTGTTCTCGACTCGACCCCGTGAGGTCAGCCCTAAAGGAAAGACGTGTGCCAAGCAACGGTGGAGAACAAAGTTCACACAGGGAGGTAAAGATGACAGATCCGTCACTCCTGAGAAGATCAGAGCGTTCAATAAAGCCCATGTAGAACTGTACGCAGCCTTGATGACCATAAACAAAGTCTTTTCTGAGACATTCTTATTTATGTATCTAGCCCTCGGATCAACTCTAGTTGTTTTCATAATTATGACCACAACAAATGCCACATCATTATGGAATTGGACCAACTATTTCCTTCTGATTGAGAATATACTCATACTTGGCATGGTTTCAACTTTATCAACAATGTGTGAAATTAACGTAAGTAAGAAATATTACTAAAATCTGAAATTAGCAATTTACTTCTGAATAATTTATTACTTGACACCTGTGTACGAAAGTAATAAATATTTGTAACTCATTTATTTGAATAATTTACAATATTATGGTTTTTATTACTTTTACTCTGTAATCGTAATATATAAAATCCAGAAACTATCAAAAATCACCCATCACGAAATCTTGAGAGCCACAGAACTAACAGAATAGACTTTGATGAAATTTGGAAGAATGTGAGCATTCGTTTCGTAGAAGCCCACTGAGAAAGAATTTATCAAAATTCTACTCGTAAGGATCAAAAACAGCCTATCAACGTTTCCGTTTTCCCATAAGAGTAACATGGGGGTTAATTTAATTTAATAATTGAGTTCTAACAGTTTAAAAAAAATACACGACACAAAAGCTCTGTGAACTTATTCGAGGTAATTTATACTAACTATAACATTATTTTTAATCAACCTAAACTGTCTAACAGTGAAAAACAGTCTTGATATGTTTTTCTAGACTTTAAAACTGTGTTTTATAATAGAATCGCAGCAGGCTGAGATTTTATATTTGTGTGATGGCTAAGAGAGAACCACGGAGGGAACGTTAAGCAAGCGTAGAGAACCAACCCGTGTCGATAATAATTTTTTTGAAAGTCAAATTTTATAACTTTATAGTTACTATGCATACTTAAATAAATAGTGGTTTGTTGGAAGTTTTCGAACTAGAAATATTATTTTTGCAACTTATGTAATTCCATCCAACACACAAATTATCCAATAAACAACAAAATACAGAAGTACAGTACTTTAAATAATCGCTCAATAACCAGCTTAAGCCACAAATCCATTGAAGTATTTGTTGGAGTATCACCTAGCCTACATTTATGATAGTAATTAAACCCAGAGAACTAAACTCTATGGTATTTATTCAATTGGTTCTCCTGTTTATTATATATCCAATAACTAATAACACTTGATATATACTTCAGATACACGAAAACTATTTGTTGAAATATATTTATCTACATATTAAGTGAATTCAATTGAATATTATTTTTGAAATTAAAAAAGTGTCAGTCTTATTGTAAGAAATAAATGTGTTGAAAGAAAAAAAATCAAAAATATGTCCTTATGGTGATATGGCTACCTAAAGTGGCTAATTGTGCCCAAACTCACTAACATACTTTGGGATATAATTTTTTTCTATTTGAGAATATAGTAGACGAAAGGTTCTAACCAAAATAGTGCAAAGTAAAAGGCGTTCATCCTGACAATAAATTACTCCTTTGAAACATTTATTTTAAAACCTATATTGTTCTAGCCTTCACCTGGTTGGACGGCCAGAAAGTATGATATATTTTAAGCATTTTGTGTAGTTTTTAAGGTGAAATAAAATAGATTATTATTATTCTGCCACGCATCTTGTTTGTGGGAGTAAGTGTTGTAAGAACTTAAATATTTCTTTAAGACTAGTATGTAAGTCCTGTAACTATACACAATAGAACAATACATAAATACAAGGAAATATCTGTCGTAAATCGTTTCGTTATTGTTTTTTCCATAAATATGTCTAATGTTTCCATTATTATGTTTCCATAATAATGATTTCGTTTGGTTTTCAGTCCAAAAAGGCAGCTCGGCTTGTTCATGACCTATTGAATGAAGATCGGCACTGTGAGGAGACGGTGAAAGAGGTTGGTTTTTATTATGTCAGTATCACTATTCAATAGTGGTATTTAACAATCTGTGGTCGAGGAAAAATATTCACTGGTAATAAATTTAATTTACTGGCAAACTTCACCCACTCGGGTAACCAGGATATTAGACAACAGTTACCCGACGTTCTTCATAATATTTTGCTCATCATAGAATGGACCTCAGCTTATAATGGTTTTAAAGGGAAGGAGTTATTAGATGTTAATTCAAACTTATGTATATTACTATATATATATATATAATACACAACTTTACAGATGGAACTTTTGACACCTGAAGTGAACGTCAGGAAGAGTTTGAAAATACTTATTGTGGTAATTACTGTTTTAGTTTGTCATATTTAATAACTAAATGTCCTTAGTCTTATAGGCAATGTACTTTTGAAGGTTAGACTTTTTCCTGAATAGATAAAAAAGATGCAATTTATTAAGTTGCGTCACTAAAAGCCCAGCGTGCTTTATAACAGACAATTTATGGCAAATATGATATTAAAAAAATAAATAACACTAGACTACATAGTTTTCCTTTTTTTTTTTTTTTTTGTTGTTTGGATGTAATCAGCAGTAATAATTTATTATTACTAATATATTTAATTATTTCTAATAATTAGTTTTAAAAATATTAAATGTACTAGAGATTTGCAAGTAAATGTTTGTAAATGAAAAGAAATATATTCTAATAAAAGTAACAGGAACGAAGTTAGGAAATATTTTACTTACTTTTAAAAACGTTTAGCTTGGCAAAATAAATGTTATTGTGTAAGCTAAATTCTATACACATACAACGAATTGCTCTCAACTGGTTTAGAAGTTCTCTAAGCATGCGAGGTATTCCACAGGAGACTGTTCTAGTGCTCCTTTGCCCACAAGATCGGGATTCCCCTAATTGCAGTATTTTCAGCTAACTTGTTTCAATTTTTGCAGCCATTTAAACGACATAAAATTAGTTTTGCTAATTATATATCGATATTTAATTTAAACAATATCTATAAAATGTTATTGTAACAAATATTAACCGAAATAAATGTATTGCATCAATAGATAAATAGAAACACTCTTACATTGATTAACGAATCTAAAACTCTGAAAAGTGTTTGTATGTTGCTTAGTTTAAATCACTTATTACAAATCTGATTCAGGTTAGGTTAGGTTGTAATATAGCTGAACGCCTGATCAATAAATTTAATAATATATTTGTATTTTAACAAGACGAAGTGATTATCTAATATTGAATCTATGAGGTAATGTTTTAATTAATTATTTTATTTACGAAGTTTAATTTCATTTATTTCAGTTGGAGAAGTTTTCAAAGGCTCTTCTGCACAGAAAATTATCTCTGACAGCTGCGGACTTCTTTGATGTCAATCTCAAAACTATATTTAAGGTAAATATTTCTAATAAGTCAGACAGATATTGGTGGACCTTAACCTTGCATTTTTGACTACGGAAAAGGCGATCTCGATCGATTTTTTTTGTTTAAACAAAGCAATATTCAAAGGTTAGACTATTGTATATAAATATTGAAATTCCATCCTTTATTTCAGAGCGCTTTTACAGCAAAGGCTGGAACTACGAAGGGTTTAAGAATGCTGGAACCAATGGCGTGACGATATTAGCCTAACACAACTATAGCAACACCTTTGCCTATTGCATTGTTGCCAAGTTTCAGTTATTTATATACATGTTTTATAACCTAATTGTTTGCATTAGAATTGAGTGTTAGTAAACATATTATGATGCAGGATTTTGTTATTGTTTATATTGGTTTTACATCTTTGTTTTCCATTGTTAATAAACTGTATGTATTTATATATTGTTTTATTGTGCCATAGTTTGAACCAATTAAAAATACCTCAAAGTGGATTTATACCTTAACAAGGCAGTATTGTCTGTCGTATGGCACTCTTGGCAACACCGCGTGTCAAATAAAATTCTACTAAGCGCGCACATATACCACAGGGGCGTTTATATGTCATTTTATTAAGTTCCATGCAGCTAGACTCACATTGTAAATTATGTTTTTAAAATGTTTTATATTTTGTAGAACTGGCCATAGTACTAGTAAACGTGGCCAGTCATTTTCCAAACCATGCACATGTTGATTTTTATATATTTATTAATTGGAAAATAAATCATTTATTCATTTATTCATTTATTCATTTATTCACATATCCAGTTGAGTAACTCTACAATATAACCTGACCTGAAAAATCTGCTCTGAAGACAGTTGAGGTCAGAACATATGGGTCATTATTTTATTTCATTTTTAGTCCAACATAATAGTTTTTTAATTAGCATAATACGTGTTGGTACATATACAGTACAAGTAAACGTCACACAACACAAATTTAATTTAAATTAATAATTAAATTTGTGTTGTGTGACGTTTACTTGTACTGTCCAACATAATGTAAAATGGTCCCATGTCAATGTACTATGCTAACGATGAAACTGTAGATTCTAGATGGTTAGACTCCTCAATACCAACACTTCTGCTGGAATAGGTAAACACATTTCCTGCTCATCGTAAAAAGGTTATCTCCTTATTTTGCTTCTTACGCCTTCCTCGGAGTTGTATTGTGTAATGTTCAAACTGTCTTCTAGCATTATCTTTACATTAATGGCATACAAATCTGAAATTGATTGCTAGACTTATTAGACTTTTAATCTCAATCATATTCGAAACCAAACCTATTGTTGGTGATTTCCTTCCACACTTTAAACTGATAATATCTTCGATATTTCTGACACATCGGGATATTATGCTTTCAAATAGGTGTCACTTGTACAATGAATCAAAACTTCACTTAACCTTGGGACTAACGGCTTGTAGTTGATTTCTGAACCACCGCCAGTGATCGGGCAGGTGGGCTGCGTGCAAGAGCGGGATCTCCCAGCGATCACCCATCCAAGGAACGAGCTTGACGCCGTTATCTAGCGATAACGTCAGAACAATAGTATTGACCCACCCACCCACCCATACACGTACAGTGGTATTGACCAACCCGCCCACCCAAACACGTACAGTTGTATTGACCAACCCGCCCACCCATACACGTACAGTGGTATTGACCAACCCGCCCACCCATACTATTATATTGAGAGGGACCGCATTGACTGTCCTAACCTCCCTGTTGACCTTTCCACCCTCAGGGAACACGTTCTAGAACCATCTTCCGTAGACTCTACCGTACTACAAACTATGCTTACGAAAGTGGTCTCTCACGTCTGTTGAGGTATGGAAGTTCAGCTGCTACAATATTGATTTCCCCAATAAATCTGAAGCCTCGTTTAATAATAGACTTCAACAGTTGGTGTAAATTACCTAAGGTGTATCCTTTGATTATTTTTATATTACTATTGTTTACTATATATACTATGTATCTATATATGTATGTGTATTTTGTTGTTGCTAATTTAGGGAGGAAGTGCTATTTTGTATATTTACGTTTTGTTCTGGTGTTTATGTGCATATCATTATTTTGTTGTTAACTTATTTTGTATGTATTATTTATTATTTTCTTTTGAAATTTCGTGCTTATCATGTATGAAATTATATTTATAAAATGGCTATAAGTTCAATGTATAAATAAAGTAATAAAAGTGTTAAGTGCCTACAATTAAGATCTATATTCAATTCAACGATATTCTTTATCAAAATCAGTTCGATAAAGTTCCTTAGAAATAAAAGTTGATAAAATTTATTTCATATATTAAATTCTTTTGTATTACAGATGGCAAGTCTCCTGGCTCCAATAATTTTGTTTCTGATCCAAAACAACAATCGCCCTCGAGCTAGGTGGAACAGGGGCCAGCAAGATGTATGAAACAGAAGTTCCTACCATTGAGTACTCTCAGTAAACATGTTCAACATGCTGTCTTATAAAACATGGCCACTTTTAGTAGACAAATAAACTACTATTTATGGTGGTCTAGGGAGACTTTAACAAATCTCATAGTTATTATAATAATGATTATTATCACAATATTATTGTAACAATAGGAAATTGAACTACATTTTAAATGTTTATGTAGTTATATCATTGTGCCGATTTGTAATTTTGAGCATTATTCTATGTGTATTTGATTATTCCCTTTTGTGGTAAAGAAATAAGCTAAGTAACTCCTAATTTGTTAACTTAGTTTACTCCTAACTCTTAACTACTATAACTTAGGTTTATACTTACTGTAAACTACTATAAACTTAGTTTACGCCTAACTCTTAACTACTATAACTTAGGTTTATGCTAACTGTAAACTACTAAAAATTAGTTTACTCCTAACTCTTAACTACTATAACTTAGTTTATCATAACTGTAAACTACTAAAAATTAGTTTACTCCTAACTCTTAACTACTATAACTTAGTTTATCATAACTGTAAACTACTATAAACTTAGTTTACTCCAAACTCTTAACTACTATAACTTAGTTTATCCTAACTGTAAACTACTATAAACTTAGTTTACTCCTAACTCTTAACTACTATAACTTAGGTTTATACTTACTGTAAACTACTATAAACTTAGTTTACGCCTAACTCTTAACTACTATAACTTAGGTTTATGCTAACTGTAAACTACTATAAACTTAGTTTACGCCTAACTCTTAACTACTATAACTTAGTTTATCCTAACTGTAAACTACTATAAACTTAGTTTACTCCTAACTCTTAACTACTATAACTTAGGTTTATACTTACTGTAAACTACTATAAACTTAGTTTACTCCTAACTCTTAACTACTATAACTTAGGTTTATACTTACTGTAAACTACTATAAACTTAGTTTACGCCTAACTCTTAACTACTATAACTTAGGTTTATACTAACTGTAAACTACTAAAAATTAGTTTACTCCTAACTCTTAACTACTATAACTTAGGTTATCATAACTGTAAACTACTAAAAATTAGTTTACTCCTAACTCTTAACTACTATAACTTAGGTTTATCATAACTGTAAACTACTTTAAACTTAGTTTACTCCTAACTCTTAACTACTATAACTTAGTTTATCATAACTGTAAACTACTATAAACTTAGTTTACTCCAAACTCTTAACTACTATAACTTAGGTTATCCTAACTGTAAACTACTATAAACTTAGTTTACTCCTAACTCTTAACTACTATAACTTAGGTTATCCTAACTGTAAACTACTATAAACTTAGTTTAATCCAAACTTTTAAATGCTATAAACTTAGTTTACTCCTAACTCTTAACTACTATAACTTAGGTTATCCTAACTGTAAACTACTATAAACTTAGTTTAATCCAAACTTTTAAATGCTATAAACTTAGTTTACTCCTAACTCTTAACTACTATAACTTAGTTTATCATAACTGTAAACTACTATAAACTTAGTTTACTCCTAACTCTTAACTACTATAACTTAGTTTATCATAACTGTAAACTACTAAAAATTAGTTTACTCCTAACTCTTAACTACTATAACTTAGTTTATCATAACTGTAAACTACTATAAACTTAGTTTACTCCTGACTCTTAACTACTATAACTTAGGTTATCCTAACTGTAAACTACTATAAACTTAGTTTACTCCTGACTCTTAACTACTATAAACATAGTTTAATCCAAACTTTTAAATGCTATAAACTTAGTTTACTCCTGACTCTTAACTACTATAAACTTAGTTTAATCCAAACTTTTAAATGCTATAAACTTAGTTTACTCCTGACTCTTAACTACTATAAACTTAGTTTAATCCAAACTTTTAAATGCTATAAACTTAGTTTACTCCTAACTCTTAACTACTATAAACTTAGTTTAATCCAAACTTTTAAATGCTATAAACTTAGTTTACTCCTAACTCTTAACTACTATAACTTAGGTTGTCCTAACTGTAAACTACTATAAACTTAGTTTACTCCTGACTCTTAACTACTATAACTTAGGTTATCCTAACTGTAAACTACTATAAACTTAGTTTACTCCTAACTCTTAACTACTATAAACATAGTTTAATCCAAACTTTTAAATGCTATAAACTTAGTTTACTCCTGACTCTTAACTACTATAAACTTAGTTTAATCCAAACTTTTAAATGCTATAAACTTAGTTTACTCCTAACTCTTAACTACTATAACTTAGGTTGTCCTAACTGTAAACTACTATAAACTTAGTTTACTCCTGACTCTTAACTACTATAAACTTAGTTTAATCCAAACTTTTAAATGCTATAAACTTAGTTTACTCATAACTCTTAATTGCTATAAACTTTGTTCAATTCTATATCTTAACTACAATAAAAAATTATCTGCTCGTGCCTGTTTATATTTTCAATGGTTTGTAATTTTTATTAAAAAGATGAATTAGTCATATAATAAACAACTATTTAAGTGAGATATCCAAAACTTCATGACAAATAATATTATTTTGCTCATTTTGAGTTTTCCAACATGTCATTTATTCATTTTTTTAAACATTCATATTCGTCATTTGCTACTACCACAAAGTGATGATAATCTAAGACAATTTTGAAAAATCTATTTTTGTATTGATATATTTTTAAATAGATTGTTTATTTTCAAACAGATTTAATCAAACAAATGATGAATTTCACTTAAGTACCCGATTATTTTTTTCATCGTTAAAATATTCACCCAAACTTTACTTAACATGTTAAAAATCAAGTTAGATTAGTCTCAGTGATAAATTTGTATCCGAAACGCTTTAATGACTTTTCTTTTCATTATAATGAGATTATTCTTAATAATACAAGCTTAAAGGAAACAAAATACGATTTAAAAAGCAATACTGAAAATGAGAGATTTGTGAAAGCTGGGAGCTTATCGAGTTGAGGCAGCAAAAGTCAACAAATTGCTAACTCGGCAAAGCCTCCACAGTTTGTTAAGCTTTAAACTTTTCTAACAACTGTTGACCCATTTTTGCCAATATATTTATTTGTTCGTTACAAAAACGGCCTACAAATAAAAAAGAGATAATTCCCATTGACAGTTATTGTCTAATTTTATTATCTATCAAAAGTGTTTGGTAATCACATTTACTGGTTAATTAAAGGCAGAAGTGCATTGTTACAGTTATATTGTTAAGGGTTTTTGCACTATAAATATTTGTATTAGCATTATTTATTTAAAAAGTGTTGACTTTTTAATTAATTCGGTATTGACATACCTTTAATGTGGTACGTTTTGCACATAATGTTCCCATTTTCCATATAAAAATGTCAAATAGTTGTTCCTTAAAAACTGGCTTGTGCATAGAAGTAACTATTCGTATAGCCATAAGTGTCAAAATATGTGAGTAGTTTATTTGTACATTATAATTACATTTTTATTCTAATATTTATGTCTTTGATCTATTATGCTTTATATACTTTATAATATTATACTAATAATTATTGTATAGTTTTATCGTTGCATCACTTTGTAATTTGTAGCATAATCTACGTGCATTTGATGTTTGTAATTGTTGGGGAAGGAAGGAGCTTAGTTTGATCGTAAAAGAAGCACCAAATAAACGTTGTTGAAACAGTAAATTACTTTGAACACCTTTCATGTCCCCTTGTAATGTCTTATTCTTAGAAACATCAGTAAATGCTGCTTTATGTAATTTTCCATAATTCATAATATTTATGAATGTCTATGCAATATTTATACAACTTATAAGGATATTTATTGTACTATATTACAATATATTTTTATTATTTGTAATAAATTGAAAGGAAAATTAACTGAAAACAGTTATTATATTATGACTGAACTTAAAATAAGATTGTTTTAAACTATACCACAATTTTTCTTAGAATATTTCTAAACAAAGAAAAATACATTTTAAAAAATGTAAATTCCTGTTAAAACTGTAGTTAAAATAAACACCTATACCCTATTAAAATTGATGTACGTGTTATGAAGAATTTAATTTCAAAAAGTATCAGATGTATATAAATAGTTAATTATACTAACATTTTAATTAGCCTCTTGCTTGTTCCCTTTTTCATCTGCATAAGTAATATATAACTGTTATGCTTACCAAAGCATAAAACTGTACGAATTGGAGCATATAACGCTATAAACACATGACCGGAACTATGAATAACAGCAATTATGTGTTGACCCTCATGCTTGGGCCTTCAACAAGTAGCAAAATTGGTAGTATTATGGGGTTATCATAATAACATAATTGTAACCATTTAAACGCATTTCTGATGCAATTTAATAATAACTGTTTGCAAACTGATTTTATGTATATTAATAAAAATATTTATTTTTATTATTTGACATCAGACGATGCATTACTATATTATGAGTATGCTTCATATACTAAGACGTGGATAGTATATATATATATATGGTTGAATATGAAAGGCGAATGAGTGTGATTAGTGTATATAAAAGATTGTAGTCAATGTTACTTAGTTCAACATTGCCCAATAGGCAACTAGGAGACCCATCGGTTTACACGGAATCCGAACCAGGTAGTATTGGTCTAATGATGAATGATTGGGATGTCATTGTGGTAAGTTTGAGGTAATTTCTACTAACTCTGACATGGTTAAACTACTCCCCCCCCCATAAAGTAGACATACAGGATTTTTCAGATTATAAAACTGTATTCTCTACGAGAACTGCAGCAGGCTGAGCTTTTATATTGACGTGATGGTTTTAAGAGAACTACAAAGAGGAGAGTACACAAACGTAGTGATCTATCCTGTAGCGAAGTAAGGACTGTCGACTGGGTGATAATAAGTTTAACAACCAGAGTTTAAGTTTGTATTGATATCATTAATCAGAATAAATTTATGTCTTGTTCGTTGTGACAATTTAATTAACTAACTATTTTACCGTTCATGAAATATACGATACATTTTCAACCTGTTAGTTCATTATCCATAATTCTGTAACAGATCTAAAAATAATATTAATTCATAATATTACCAAGAAATATTTTAACATTTTTATATTTAGGTTCAAAATGTTGTATAAAAAGTCGAAAAACGTCTCTTAAAACATTATTCCGGGATCTGAAAATTATTATTTTATATCATAATAAGAATAGAAATATTGAACAACAGGTTAATAGAGGTATGATATATTACGTGGAATAATAAAACCTGGTGTTATTTATGAGATGGGTTTAATAGAACCTTCAAAGTCGAGATTACTCCAAGATGGATTATGACGTCAGAAGGGCAGGTGTAAGTGAAGGGCTGCTCTAAAGGATTATGTAGACAAAAACAAGGTTAACATGCCCAGGTTTAACAACTGATTTTATTTTTATGTTCTATTGATTTTAGCCCAGGAATTGCTTTTCAATCAATGCGTTTAGTTTAAGCTCTCAAATTACTACTCTTTAGTCAAGATTCTTTTTCCGAGTTATCCAGTATGTATCTGTAAGGGGGAGAACCGTTGGTCGAGTGGTTTAAGGTGTCAGGACATTGTATCTGAGTTAGGAAAGCACAGCTTTGACTGACAGCACATTCACCTTGTACTGTACTGGTTCGTCCCCTTACCTAGTGTTCCCCGCACAGGTTTGACTGACAGCACATTCACCTTGTACTGTACTGGTTCTTCCCCTTACCTAGTGTTCCCCGCACAGGTTTGACTGACAGCACATTCACCTTGTACTGTACTGGTTCTTCCCCTTACCTAGTGTTCCCCGCACAGGTTTGACTGACAGCACATTCACCTTGTACTGTACTGGTTCTTCCCCTTACCTAGTGTTCCCCGCACAGGTTTGACTGACAGCACATTCACCTTGTACTGTACTGGTTCTTCCCCTTACCTAGTGTTCCCCGCACAGGTTTGACTGACAGCACATTCACCTTGTACTGTACTGGTTCTTCCCCTTACCTAGTGTTCCCCGCACAGGTTTGACTGACAGCACATTCACCTTGTACTGTACTGGTTCTCCTCCTTACCTAGTGTTCCCCGCACAGGTTTGACTGACAGCACATTCACCTTGTACTGTACTGGTTCTCCCCCTTACCTAGTGTTCCCCGCACAGCTATGCAACACTACATAATCCTTAGGTTAATAGATGTCGTATACTCATTATTAACCTTAACAGTTTGAAGAACTTCTTTGCTACATATTTATTTCTAACAAAATATACTTTATTGTCAAGAAAGTAATTTACTGAGGTCAAATCAGAATAAAGATAAAATTATTAATTTACGGTATGAAACCTTGAAAATATGTAAAGGTAACACATTTGAGAGTTTCTTCATGGTAAAGATCCATCCACTAGTGAGATGTCGGTAGTTTCAGCAGGTGTGAGAGAAATTGGGCATTACAGGGTGAAAGGGGTAGTCAGACCGTCTGTACTCTCCGCAGAAAATTACCTCTCGTTAATTTTAAGCAATCGTTGTCTCATACTGTAATATGAAACGTTCGTTTGTATATAACAGGTAAATAATATAATATTTACGAAACTTTATTAAATGAATTAATAATTTAAATAAATCACGTAAATGGTGTATTATATTATATCCTTATACATAATACGTGAAGCCATATTTTATTACAACCCCTTCTTTATTTATTAACTAATTTAAACGCTTAAGGTGTCAAAAAAGCTTCGTCTGTTCGCAGTTGTTTAATAAGGTCCTAATAATTCATATATTTTAACCGTGAAGGGCATGGGAAGCTGTCAAAGTACATATTTCGGCTATAAGAATGACACGGAGAGATATTTGAATGAATCGAAAATTAACAGCTGTTTTGTAATTTAAATAATGATTTCGAACCGTTATAACAGCTGTTTAATGTAAACAATGGAGTTTGTAATGTTTAGGAGGTTAGATCTTTCGTAATTTCAAAACAAGGAAGTTGTAAGCGTTGTTTTTTTGTACTGGACTTGAAGGTTACAATGGTATTCTAATGTGGTTATTATATTTACTTTTTAATCTTCATCTGTTGAGAAAAAACAAAATTGAATTGACTCGTTTGAAATAGGCTAAATAATATCATTGGGTGTTTATAATAATAAACAGGTAGTAACGAAAGTTCTGTGAAAAGGCATTCGTTGAGCCCGAAGACCGAGGTTTACCGCTGTAACAAGCGCACCGAGTGACGAGGTTGGCACGCCAAGCGTGCAGGGGGTACCCCTAGTGTTACTTATATAGTCACTTATTTTAATTTTAGATTATAAATCGATACAGCAAATGCTTGTTACAATCATTAACTTAAATAATGATTCTCATTAACTCATTAAGTTAATGTGAGAATCGTTAACTTAAATAAGATGCGTGTAATGTGTCTTTAAGAGTCTTGTGAGAATCATTGACTTAAATAAATTCTTGTGAGAACTTATTTAAATTAATGATTCTCACATTAACTTAGTGAGTTAATGAGAATCATTATTTAAGTTAATGATTCTCACAAAACTTAAATAAGTTAATGATTCTCACAAGACTCTTAAAGACACATTACACGTATCTTAACGTTTCTGATGTTTGATTGTAAAAAATGGATTGAGTTAACGATGACAAACGTAAGTATTTCTCTTTGAGTAAGTATGTATCACTTACTGGTCCAAGTCCTGCATCGGCTTAATAAATTCTAAAAGATTACATATAAAGCAATAAAACTTGGTACACTATTACTGCATCTATAAATCTTTTTTAAGTAACTACAGTTTTTTTTCTTCTTTTAAAGGAGACGGCCCACAAGGAATCAGAAGAAAATATTAAATTAGAGCATAGGTTCACTCTTTAAATGGTTACGCTGGTTTAAAGTTTGAAAAAGTAAAATTGTAGGTTCTTATGTAGACGGTTAAATATTATTTTCTTAGCTTAAGTTGGGAAAGTTAAACTTTGTAAAACATGTTGTACTTAAGAATTTGTTTTAAGTGCAACTCTTCAAATTCAATGGTAGATGGTCCTCAAAGAGTTTGACAAAAATATTAAACGTAATCATTGATCAAGATGTACATCATATTGAAGAGGTTGTCAAGCATATATGATTGCCGTACCGTAAACAGCACTTAAAAAGGTTGATCCAGCATGAAATAGCAGCTATTCAAATATGTTGATGGAAAAAAGTTATGTTTACTGACCAAATATTTTTAGAGGAAATGTTCGAATTGCTACCCCTTGTTTATGACTAACTTCAAATGTAAATTTGTATAACAGACGATTACATTACTACATGCAGCATATATATTATATATACTTCATAATGCGTATAGCAGCATTTTTCTGTGATTTATTTGTGCTCATAAAATGTGGTCACTAATTTACAAAGTTAATTCTTTAAAGAGCTGCCATTTTGTACTGGATCTACTTTCTTTTGTCGTGGTAATATTTTTGTCGAACTCTTCGAGGACCATCCTTCATGGGATATGAAGAAGAGTCACTTCTTCCCTAAAAAAAACTATTTCTTAAGGCCAGTAGATATTTACAAAGTTTAACTTTCCCAGATTAAGAAAGAAAAAATACTAAACATTGTAACTTTTTGAATCCAGCGTCATTAGTGAATTTTTTATGTCGTATTTTTGAGGTATGCTGTACTTCAAAATATCTAATATACTTCTCGACCTAAACTTAAGATTTTATTCCAACTGATTGTGAGCCATCTCCCTGATATGTCAGACATAATGTAGTTATTTCAAAAAGTAGATTTATATCATAACTATCGCTGTGAGTACATATCGCTGTACATATATATCGCTGTGCGTGCATATTGTTGTAGATATATATCGCTATGTATACATGTTTTTCACAGTCCAACTACCAAAGTAATAAAATATAAAAATTAGACTAATAAACAACAAGTATGTAAACAGAATAAAATCTACATTACAAAGTTCTTCTGTCTTAGTGTTGAAATATTGATCTCCATCACAGAGTTAGGTTTCGTAACCATTCAGTAACTGCTTCTCTGACTGAATGAAGACCAGCTTATTAGCCCCCTGGGCAATCATTAACTATGTGATCCATAGTTTGAACTTTTTTCAATAAGGTAATTATTCCCTAACCTGAAAGTAAAAGTAATATAACATAATGTTTACAAAATGCACGTCTAGTTCATCGACTACAAACACCATAAACCACAGTCACCATAAACCACAGTCACCATAGTGAGAAGACAAAACAACACATACGCTGATTAACTGTGATGTATACGACACACCACACACTGCTCTTATAGGCTGAATCAATAACGTTTAGATTTTGTGAAGTTTGTCAGTTAGCTGAAAATCTGACCAGTACCATGTGTTTCGTAGTCCACGTAAATCTGTAGGTCCCTTAGTTACCTATATTACATTGCACAGTTCAAAGTTTATAGCGAACTATTCGAGGATGTGTTTGGAAAGAAGTCACTCATTGAATTGTTCTTTAAAAATGTTCACATTAAATGTTAAATGTTTCTGTAAAGAGAGTGAAATATTTTTTTTTTTTTTATTTCTACTGGAAAAGTTTTTGTCTATTTTGACAATTTATTCAAGGGCATTAAAACTTTTTGATTATTTCACCATTACAATGGAGATTGCTTATGAAATTTTGTTGACCTGGAATTAGATTTAGTTTCACCCTCGTTTCTTTGATTCTTGAAATTAACAAAAACATTGTTATTGTAAAACCTGAGTTTGATTCACCATTTAAAAATACAATAAACAACCAACACATCGTCCAGGAAAACGCATGTTGACTAAAGGTACATTGTTTAGCAGTGGCTACCACCACAATCTCATTGCAAAGAGTGAGGAATTCGAAAACACCTGATGAATCTGCCCCGGGAAAGTGTTCTCTGTTGTCAAAGGTTGCTTAGTTACTGCAAGCCAATTGGTCACGTGGTTGTCTGTTGACAACGTCGATTTGATTACAATACACTCTGAATAAAATGTGTTTTAGATAAAAATAATCAAATTTGAAATATTTTAAACAAATATTTCAATAGTATTGAAGTAATTAGTTATGTATTTAATATTTATGTTTAGGCTACTTCACATAACGTTTGATTGAGCAGGAAAATAAAATATATTGTGACAAAGTTGATGAATTTAGTTAAACTTGCAACGGTAATATCGAACACTTTTTTTTCTGATAGATTTTGAACATCTTGAACCAACCCAGTTACTTAGGGGGGGGGGGATGCTGTGAAAATTGTAGGTGATAGGTTCTATGCTCGGTACCGACATGGCGTTCGCTCAATGGTTGCTATTGGCGTGGAGAAACTAGAGAAGTCTGGAACATGGACATATGTTGGATGGTAATCAGTGTCGACGAGCGTGTTTAGTATTGGCTTGTCAGTTAGCTGAAAATCAGACCAAAATTACGTATTTCGTATTCCACATAAAGCCGTTAGCCTGTTACTTACCCTGCCTATTGGGCTAATTATAAATGGCCCTTTCTGAGCATCCAACCCCTAGATTTCCTTTCATATCAATCACAAGTTTGATAACAATTCATTAAATAATATTAGCTTTATATGAATAAATGTATTTACGCTAAATGTTTAAATTTAGTTTTTAAACATAATTGTTACTAGTTATAATATTAAAAAAAAAAAAAACAAAACAATAAAAGTATTTAAATTTTATCAAAAGGCTTCTATATACAACATGTTATTCTATAATCAATTTTAACAACACTTTTCACTAAAAATTAAAGCGGTAACTACTTGATAAACAAAAATAAACGTTCTTATTCTCAATTCAAATAAATAATGAGAGTGGAACTAAACTCTATTAATATCTAACCATTATTGTTTAAGAAATCAAATATTTATCTTGACTTATTTTGTTACTTCAGATTAAAATCATACTTATTTTAAGTTTCCTGTATTATATAAATAGATAGGTGGAATAAAACTAAATAATTATTTCAGTACATTATACGCAATGATTGGGTGAAAATTATTGGAATTTCCAACTCTTTAAAAGTTTAAAGGAACAAACACAACGTATTCAGGGAAATCTTAGCCTACATTTACATCTAGTATTTCTTTTTTAACCCAAAGTAATTTAAGAAAGCCCTAAAAACCAGATGCTTATTGCAAAGGTTGACTGTTAAGAAACGCTTTGAAGATGACATGAGGTTTTAAACTTGTCGACACGTTGTATTTTTCTTAAAACACTCGAAGCGTGAGAAATTTCCAATAATTTGCTAACAATCATAAACAATCCAATGCCAATAAACTACTTTCAAGCTAAACTTACATGCAATCTATTGAGTATGTCTTAACAAATTTCAGAAACGTTTGAGTTCCAGAGAGATTGGATCACCAGATACGTCAAACTGTGAGTGGATTGTTCCCAACTACTTTCGAACATCAAATCTCCTCCACGCTGATGGGTTTTTTATTACTTCAGTTCCAACCGAGTACAACTCTATGGAATTAAATGGTAATTTACGCTTAAATTAGTTATGTCTATATTACTCTTGAAAGTAGTGGAAACGTTTCTTTACAGCATGTTAAAAAAATTAAATTAAAATGAAAAATATTTTACAATTTCACTTCACATAACCTGTGAAGAATGTATACAATTATTTTTTTTAACCGTGTTACTAATCAAAGTAAACATATTTTGCGATCCATAGTATAATCTATCAGTTCACAATTTTCTCTAATTTATAAAGACAAATTATTAAATATACAGTTTGTTATTTTTTATTAGTTATTTTAATTGTAAAGATTGTTATTCTCCTGTTGTTATTGTTTTTATCAATCATCACCCAAAGAAGATGCTCCATTGTGAAGCACTAAACTAGGTGGCTGGAATAGTGGTTTGTCACTGTCACTGCCAGGCGGTACTTCGCTCAGTAACAGCGTGATGTACCGCGTCATACATCCACCGGTGGGAACTAACACGCAGGCTTTCATCTCTATGTCTACACAACAACAGCAATACGTTGGTGATAATTGATGCTTTTACACAAGTAGAGTTCAGGTAGTGGCGATGATGATCCAATTACATTAGTTTCCAATATTACACCATTAGAGATATTTAATTAAAGAGTCTTTGTCACTGTTACGCCAAGTGGCACTTAACATAACTACAGCTTTATGTACTGCTTCGTATATTTACCGTTGGAAAGTGTTGCCAGGGTTTCGTCTATAGTGCAACACCTGAACACCGTTACAGTTATATGTCACTAGTTTGTCACTGTTAGGTGGCACTTAACGTAACTACAGCTTGATGTACTGCTTGGTATATTTACCTCGGAAAGTGTTGCCAGGGTTTCGTTTATAGTGCAACACTTGTACACCGTTACAGTTATACGTCACTAGTTTGTCTCTGTCACTGTTAGCACTTCGTCAAACTTAACGTAACTACAGCTTGATGTACTGCTTCGTATATTTACCTCGGAAAGTGTTGCCAGGGTTTCGTTTATAGTGCAACACCTGTACACCGTTACAGTTATATGTCACTAGTTTGTCACTGTCACTGTTAGGTGGCACTTAACGTAACTACAGCTTGATGTACTGCTTCGTATATTTACCGTTGGAAAGTGTTGCCAGGGTTTCGTCTATAGTGCAATACCTGTACACCGTTACAGTTATATGTCACTAGTTTGTCACTGTCACTGTTAGGTGGCACTTAACGTAACTACAGCTTGATGCACTGCTTCATATATTTACTCG
>JAQJVL010002789.1:0-81274 GCA_035578905.1 Stictocephala bisonia | reverse complement strand
CTGATTATTTTATTTAGAAACAAGTAATATCCTTGATTATGTTAAACTTACGAATATAAATATTCATGTAATAAGAATATTTGTGCCAGTAATTTGGTTATTTATTGAGGTCTGCTACTGCTACAACAGCTGGTTTGAACTGCATTACATGGGATTTTACTAGCGCTGCACAACTGGACACCGAAATAGCTGATAATATGAGACACCATTTATAATTATTTTAAAATTTCATGACAATTCTATTTGTATATATGTGTGTATAAAAATCAACGGTAAACGTGTTAGTAATATTTATTTATTTATTCTTAAGGTGCTTATCGTCAAGATATGGGTCAAGATATACATCTCAAATGAATGTTATGATTGAACCAATCTGTAAATTACAAACTAAGGCCGACTTAAGGATACTTAAGCTTAGAAAGTAACGTTAGTTATAGACCAAACTATTATGTATTTACAACATAATTATTATTTTTCAATATCATAATTTTACATAATTATTATTTTCAATAGAAGCTTCACCTGATGGTGATATTAGAAGGGTAATTTCCTTGGCGATACAATGCGATTACAAGCTAGACAATTCATTGAATGGACGTTCTAACGTGAAATTGTACTAAAAAGCCTCTGGGACATTTAGGAACCCTTAGTGCACCCAGTAAAACTAACCTCTTACAATCCTATTAATGTACAGTACTTAAATTGTGATAAGCCAAAGATATTTTCCAGTTTTCATTCGCCTACGGACAATTGGTCTGAATATGCTCTCTTTGCACTTCCATTGTCACACATAACTGGACTGAGGATAGTCAGGAAGTCGTTTGTGTGCGATGGTGTGCGCACCCACACAGCGAACACCATTGGGTGCTCGTAGTTCACCTGCTCGAGTAGTATATATCACGGTAACTAAAACATACGGTAGGTATCACGCGCATTTTCCCCCACTACTTTCCACTCAGCATGACGTCACATAGGCGAGTTGGCAGCTTAACGGACATGGGTGGAATAGGTTTACTGGACAATTCCGTTTGTTATAATTTATTTTTTAAGAATTTTTAATTTAAATTAGACTTGAAACTTTTGATTCGGAGTAAAGCAGACATATTTTGTAATGATTATACTTAAACAATTAATTATTTTATATTTAACGAATGACAAAAATTATTTCATACTAAAATTATGTTTTAAAATAGCTTACGTACATTATAACATAACTCTTCCAAGAGATTATGAGAGTTACAATCACAGTAACATCTACCGTACATGCAATCGTATCTAAAATTAATAAATAAAACACTAAAGTTAAGAAGTTGTGTAATAGAGCATATTACAATGTTTGTGTATATTCACGTGATTTTTATTAGACTTATTTGCTGAAGCTACAGTTCCAGAGATAAATTCAGAAGCTTTACAGACATTTTGTCTTTCAGTACCAGCTACAAGAAGATGGATTATTGTAAATTTAAGAGTATATTTTAGGTCTCCTTTTTAACACATATCTTAATTATTTTTCCATCTTTAGTTCAAAAGATACACCACTCGACGAACTTCATCACTTGGATTCGTTCAGTCCTACTTTTAAATCATTAAACAAGCTCCTACTAAAGCCATCCACGTCACATGCTAAACACGAAAGTCATTTTGTCGACTTGCAGCAAATGTTCTCCTATTGCTTTGTCAAAGTCGTAAAATTGGTGTTTCAGAAACTTGGTTTAAGCCTAGTTTGGACTCATACGAAGTTGAAATACCACGGTATTATCTAATTCGAAATGACAGAGTGAACAAAACGGGAGGTGGAGTTGCACTTTATGTTAGGGATGGGTTAAAAGCTAATGTATTACTTACCTCAATACCTGATTACTCTGCCAAACCGGAATATATTTTTGTTGAAATAACCTCTATTAGTAAAGAAAAACTTCTCCTGGGAATTTGTTATCGGCCGCCCAGGACGGGACTATTAACTGAACTTGAAAATGCTCTCCTGCACCTTAAGCCAAACTACGCTCATGTCTTGGTTATGGGCGATTTTAACATTAATGACTAAACCCAATTATGAATTGGGTTTAGTCATGACTACAATGTTTGAATCTTGTAGCATGACTATTCTTCCTATGGACGCCACACACCATACTGCTGATTCTCACACTCTGCTCGACCTATTGGTCGTTAGTGATCCATCTGAAGTAATTCGCCATGGGCAACTTCCAATCCCAGGAATATCATGCCATGATCTAGTTTTCTGTGTCATACCTATCAAACAATTGAGACAAAAGGCAAACTTTATTACATATAGAGATTTCAAAAACATTGACGAAAATCTGTTTTTTACAGATCTTGCACGTATCCCTTGGCAAACTATTACCGGACTACCAACGGTTAATGAAATGTTGTCCCAATTCAATTATTGGATTTTGGATCTCTACAACAAACACGTCCCTTTAACTACAAAGAGAATATCTAAAAAACGTTCCATACCCTGGCTTACCAATGAAATCCGATCTCAGACGAGTAAACGGGATGCTATATACCGTAGAGCTAAAAGATCAAGAGATCCAGAACTTATGTTACAGTATCGACTTTTACGTAATAAGAAGCAGGAGCTTCGCAATGCTAAACTGCGATGTATACATAACTTATTTCCAGATCGAGGAATTTCATCAGCCTCCATGTGGAGAAATATAAAAAGTCTTGGTTGTGGGAAACAAAAAACCACCCTTCCAGTCAATATTCCTTTAAATGATCTAAATGAATTTTTTATTTCATCTTCCATTCCAAACGACCAAGACATTGTTAAATCATATATAGAGGAACTCTCTAACCAACCCAATCCACCTTTGCCTTTTGAAAGATTCTCTTTTAAACATGTCCTTGAAATTGATACTCTAAGGGCTTTTCGTAAAGTTACCAGTAATGCTACAGGAGTGGATGGTATTTCGATTAAGATGATAAAAAAAATAATCTTTGCTGTTCTTCCTGTCATTACTGCTATATTCAATAAGTCATTGGCCACAACTACTTTTCCTAGCTTATGGAAATATGCCCTTGTTCTCCCATTAAACAAAGTACCTGTACCATCAGAAGCCAAACATTACAGGCCTATTAGCATTTTGCCCACCATTTCTAAATGCCTGGAAAAGATCGTCCATTTACAAATAAACACATTTCCGAATAATAATATTCTTAATACATATCAATCAGGGTTTCGTTCCAGCCATAGTACAGAAACAGCTCTTCTCTGTGTCACAGATGACATTCGAAGAGCCATGGATCTTAGAAAATGTACAGTCTTAACTTTGTTTGATTTTTCTAAGGCTTTTGACTGCGTGGATCACTCCCTTCTTCTGGTTAAACTCCAGAATTTAGGCTTTTCAGATAGCAGCATATGTTGGTTTAGATCTTACTTAGCTGATCGTCAGCAGTGTGTGCGTGTGGGCGACAGAACTTCAACCTTTAAATCGGTTTCGTCTGGTGTTCCTCAAGGCTCAATTTTAGGTCCACTGCTATTTTCCCTATATATTAACGATATTAGCTCAGTTTTATCCTTCACGAAACATCACATGTATGCTGACGAGCAAATCAATGCTCACTCTTGTATTAGTACCTTAAACGAAACAATAACTCGTATTAACCTAGATATTGAAAATATAGTCGAATGGACAAAAAATCATGGCCTTAAACTTAATGAGGATAAAACACAGCCCATTATTATTTGTTCTTCTCGCCTTCACACCAAATTCCATATAAACAACATCAAACAAATTCTAGTCAATGGCAACCCTCTGTCTTTCTGTACCTCAGTTAAAAATTTAGGTGTTATTTTTAACCAGAATATGACTTGAGAAGAAGAAGTGCTTAGTGTTTGTAAAAAGGCTTTTGGTTCTATCCATTCCCTCAAACAACTTCAATACTTTCTCCCAGTAAAAATAAAGCTTCGTCTTTTAAAAGCACTTATCTTTCCACATTTCATCTATTGCAACTCTGTGTACAATGACATGACTGTGGCTTTGGCTAATAAACTTCAGGTTTGTCAAAATTATTGTATTAGATTTATTTTAAATTTAAAATATGATGATCATATCTCTCAATACTATATTCAAAATTCCATTCTTAAATTGGCCGACCTTAGATTATTAAAAATAATGAGTATTTTGTTTTTAGTACTTAATGATGGGAATCCGAAATACCTCTCTCAAAACTTTCAGTATAACTCAAAAATTGGTGCAAAGGAGACACGCTCAGCCTCGTCAGTATTACGTGTTCCTCTTCATAGAACATCTTTCTACACAAATTCCTTTTCAGTAACTGCCTGCAGAGAATGGAATAAACTTTCTCCATATTTAAAGAGATATGACAGTCGGGCTCGGTTCACAGCATCATTGAAAGCCTTTCTTTTTGAACGGATGAGTCTGTGATGGTAGCTGGGGATGGGGTGGGGGATTAGGGTCGAACGAGTGTATGAGTGAGAGAATGGTAAAGTTGATAATATGTTAGTAGTTCATTTAGTTTATATTATTTGATTCTTTGTAATTTTATTTTTTTTCCTTTAGTTTAGTTCTGTATTTCATGTTTTAGGCTTTCTTATATTTACTACTTTAACACAAAAGGGTTAACTGTAAAAGAGGACTTATTAGTCCTAAGTTCGCCAATTGTATAAAACACTTTTGTACAATAAAGCCATTATTATTATTATTATTAAAATACTGGCTGCCTCCATTTTCCAACCAAATTTCTTACAAAACTTGGACTTTCTTCTGGGGTCGTAAAATTTGATCATCAATATCACAAGTCTTCATCTCTTAATAAGATAAAACAACATTATTTTCAAAATCAGAAAACACAGGGACCTTTAAAATGTTAAGGGTTATCTCCAGGGCCACCCAGAGGGGGGGGCAAAAGGGGCAAATTGCCCCGGGGCCACACAGACTTAGTTCACAGGGGGGGGCCACATTTCATGTTTCATGCAACAAAAAAGAAAATTCTTAATAATCTGCTAGATAAGAAACGATTCAGTCCTGTATCAAAATATCAAAAGAAATATTAGGCCAGATAAGTCTTCCAGTTTTAATTTTAAAACGTTTAAACTAAACCATTGGTTTTAAAGCAACCAGGGAGCTTTTTGGAGCAAGTTGTACACTGGTCTTTCAAGTTTGTCAGCGGTCGATAGTGGTGTGACAGCATACGCTCTGGTTGGTGTGTGACTGCAACTGTACCCCTCGCAAGTTGTCTTGTTTGCGAACATGTGTAAAAAGGCATGCAGCTTGTGAACACACCAAAATATAAATTCCAGTTTGCGATCATATAAATATACTTGAGTGGTGTGGACAGTGGGCCACCTCTATGAGATGTCCTGTGTTCGTACACTATCTACTCGTATATAAAACATGTCAAAAGACCCCCTAACTTTACATTTGTATTACTCAAAACTCCGTTTTTGGACGTGTTTAGTACAAGGTGGACAAGAACGTTTCTGTATGTTTTATTTTTTAACTTTAATTTCAAAAGTATATACTACTTCAAACAAAATTGTAATATTTGTCCTAAATTCAACTCTATCTTGGCTTTTAGTGGTAGGAAAATCAATCGCTTGGTCACGTTATTATCCTTACAAAACTATTAGTTATGATATTTTACTATTATAAACTTAAGATAATACAGAAATTGCGAATTGATTTGTATTTGTAGTTGTTTGTTGATTAAGCTTTTATCCTTATTTTGTATTTTTCACAAATTCTGTTTATTTAGATAAATAATCTTGATTTAGTGTTTCGAAAATCCCTTTACTCATCGTAGCAAAATAATAGATCTATGTAATGTGAAAACGAGTGATCAGTAACCTGTGGCTTAAAGTATGCAAATTAATAAATTGTAATAAAAAAGTGGAAGCTTAAGAACAACACAATTAAAGAAGCAAACAAAATTACAGTAAAAACATTTTAAATCTGTCATTTTAAAAAGGTTGAAAAGTCTTTACAAGAAAAGTTTCTTACAAACTTGGTTTCAAAGCTGGTAGTAGGCGGCGGCACTCCGTTCGAACGTGGTAACGTTGCACTCTTTCCTGGCACTGATCAGCTAATTTTTCAATATATGCACTAAATTTAAGAAATAGTAGTCGTATTTCAGTAGTAACTGTATTTTGCACCCAAAAAACCCGCAGGCAAAATATACAATGTTGTAACAACGTGGCTGGAAGAGTTCAATTAATTGTCATGAAGGGTAGATGGGGGACATCGTCAATCATTAGTCTGTTTGTTTACTGTCGTCCAGTAAAGAAATATTTTGTTATTGTTGTATTTTATTGAGTGATATTTCTGTAATATAATGCGTTATTTTGGATTTCCTAGTAAACTACTATAACTATCAATTAATTTAATTTGCTATGATTCATATTGCATTTAAAGATTTTGAGAAAACAAAAAGCTAATGTTTAGGCCCAGTAATTTATGGTAACGTTTTATTGAAATCAATAAAATATACTATAAAATGTTGCAATATAGTATTGTAATATACTGCAAAGTAAATTATATATTCTTACAGTATAAAAAGAATAAATTAACGATGAAACCACTCATTTACAGTACATTTCTAGGTACTTAAATCTGGTAAATATGCATACAACAACATCACCGCTCACTTACCGGATGTGCAACAATATGTGTGTATGATGCATTACATTCAACTTGCCCTACGCTATCGTGGGAGGAATTGCGTGGCATAATCTTGTCTAAAAATTATAATTTTGTTACGTTCTGTACTATCCGGATTCATCTTCCATCATATTTAACCGGTTAACCAGATTTTACTGTACATGCAATTTTTTTACTTTTTCTCTACTGTAATGTTTCCTTTGACATTTTAAATTTACTAGTTATTATGACATGGATGTTCGTAAAGACATTTTACCAATATATTATGACATAGGTCCTAATGAAAAGAGGAGCTCTTAAGTACACCGTTAACAGATAAAACAGCTTCATCATTGTTCAGATTTGTACAACTCCTTTTGAATAATATTTATTTTGTGACATTTAATTTGTTGTAACTCTTTTATTGTCTGATTTAATTTACTCTGAAA
The DNA here is from genome assembly GCA_035578905.1 of Stictocephala bisonia. NCBI lineage: Eukaryota > Metazoa > Arthropoda > Insecta > Hemiptera > Membracidae > Stictocephala > Stictocephala bisonia. Next base: position 74,202 of record JAQJVL010002789.1, on the reverse strand, counting down.
CTGAAACAGGAACAGGGGTGTATTCTCAACATATTCAGTAGAGTAGCTCTTGATTAAAAACCAGTTATGCCCACGTACAGGCTGTTCCCAAACAAATAGCATAATTGATTAATGTTGTCATTCATTAACATAACAAATCTACAACCAATCAAAATAGTTTTCATAATTTTTTACTGTCACTGACGAACGAGTAAGCCATTTATATTTTTGACAATCATTATACAGTATTTATTTATTGTTTGTTGCGTGTTAAGTGAAATTAACTAAGATTGAACCACTGTATGTGTATTGTTGAGCGGGAGGGTCAATACCACTGTTCGTGAATGGGTGTGTCAATACCACTGTCACTGTACGGACGTGTACACTGTGATGTACATCAATGATATAGTATCCAATTTGACAGACATAAATTTTACTATGTTTTATGCTGAGAAAATTGAGTTGCTACAAAAATGCCTTTTATGCCTGTGAAATAAAAATTGAATAGTTTTAAAGTTTAGCACAAAGACAAACTAAAATCACAAATATAAACTAGATGTTTTAAAGTCCAACATCAATAAGCTACGTACCCAGTGGTCTACAACCTGTTTTGAAAACAGTAACATAAGCTTAACTCTCAGTTGACTGTTTTTAACGCACTAGATGTTCGCGCTCGCCAAATTATTTTACTTCGTGGACATTCGGCCACTTGCTCTTTAGCTAGCGAAGCCAAGTGGCCTATACAAATTTATTGGCCCCTCCCTTCACCCACAGTTAATATTATTGGCGAGGATGGCTCCTCAACTGGCAATCGAAGAGCTGCTGCGCCTAACTATGCAACTGCCTATGCAACTGACTGTGGCATTGCTTGGTTCGTTATTATTTATTTATTTAATAATAAAGAATAGCAGTTTTGTTATAAGAGATTGATGTTATTGTAGCGGTAATACTTAAGGAAATGTTTAAAAAGTATATGACAATTAGAGAAAAACTTACCGGAGCTTCGCAGCTAGCCCTGAGAAAACGTCCATGAACAAGAATCTTAATTACAATAGTAATCTAACGAAAGAGATGGTAAGAATATTGTAGAATGTGCTAAAAGTAAAATATCAACTATAGTATATTTGACAATCAGAGTAATTAAATTTATTTTGAAGTGAAGGAAGGGGTCACATGGTAAACTTTGCCCCGGGGCCACCAAAAGTCTCTGGGCGGCCCTGGTTATCTCAATACATCCAGGTGTTAATTATATTTACCACAAACGACGTTTGATTGTTATTTCACTTAAAAAAGGGCATTTCAAAAAAATCTTGTACAAAATTTAGATATTTTCAAGATAATCAATTAATGTTAACGATTTAGATATGTCTTCGATGACCAGCTGTTTTGTTTTCCAATAGTTAATATCTTCTTCCGGTATTCTTAAATCGGGGTTTCAAAATTTCATAACTGCAGTTAAAACGTTAATTTTTGTTTTCGCTACCGGTAATTGTAGTTCCTGTGCAGTTTCATAGCATCGTTGTTTTATAATTACATGTTCTCGTTTAAAAAATCATTATAATTCTTTGCTTACTGCTGAACTGTTTTCAAGCCCGAGGTGTAATAATATGATTACTATGGCATTTTTACAGCCCTCATATACACACGCAGAAGGAAGTTCAGAATTTCGTTTTTTTCTGTTTCCTTCAGAAAGAATTAACGATCTTTTCCTTTCCTTAAAAAATCTATCTGAAAATCATCAAACAGTTTTGAACTACGAACATTGTCAACCTTCATGCACGTATTTACTGTCGGCGCAGAAATTATGATCCCCTGAGTTTAAGTTTTAAATACAAGCGAACCGTTCGTGCTAGAATAAAAGAATTTACACCATTATTTAGCGTGTTTAATTCTGCATTCATACATTAATTTAAATAAATTTTAGCATAACTTATGTAAAACGTAAATGAAGGTATGTAGAAAAAAGTCTTGTTTTATCACTGCTTTGTATTGATGTTCGACTTTAAACAATTACTGTTTTAAAACCACTGTACCAATATTTGTGAAATTTTTATACCATATTACAAAACTCATACATAATTTAAATCTCAAGTTTTAAATTTTTATTTCATTTTTTATAGAATCTGCTCTAGATTTTGTAAACGAAAATTATCTCAGCACTCCTTTGTCTGATATAACTGGCTTTTAGCTCGTTTTAAAGGATACATTCTTCACATATCAAATTATTTATAACTGTTTATTTCTGAATTCGATTTAGTTGCGTTATTATGTGTTATTTGAACAGAGTAAATGTTCACTGAAGCGTGAAATCGCGCCGCTCGGGGTGAAAGTACAGTCTACCCTGATGACTATGGCTGTGGCCGTAGTCTAAACTAACTCAAACAAACAAAAGTGTACGAAACATTTCCATCCCGAGGATTGTACTTCCACCCCGAGCGGCGCGATGAGTTCGCTTCGGCGCACATTTACTCTGTTCCAAATAACACGTAATAACGCAACGAATTCGAATTAAGAAATAAACAGTTATAAATAATTTTATATGTAAAGAATTTATTCTTTAAAACAAGCTGAAAGCCAGTTATATCGAACAAAGGAGTGCTGAGATAATTTTCGTTAGCAAAATCTACAGCAGATTCTATGAAAAATGAAATAAAAATTTAAAACTTGAGTTTTACATTATTTATGAGTTCTATAATATGGTATAAAAATTTCATAAAGATTGGTCCAGTGGTTTTAAAACAGTAATTGTTTAAAGTCGAACTTCAATACAAAGGAGTGATAAAACGGGACTTTTTTCTACATACCTTCATCTACGTTTTACATAAGTTATGCTAAAATTTATTTGAATATATGTATGAACGCAGAATTAAACACGCTAAATAATGGTGTAAATTGTTTTATTCTAGCACGAACGGTTCGCTTGTATTTAAAGCAGACTGGGGACCATAATTTCTGCGCCGACAAAAATCTACTATTGATACGTATATAGTCGATGTGTAAGTCTATGTGCAGCTTATTACATATTACCAAAACTCTTGATACGTCGTCAACCTGCCTTTATGTAAGTACATAAATCTACTATTGATACGTATATAGTCGATGTGTAAGTCTATGTGCAGCTTATTACATATTACCAAAACTCTTGATACGTCGTCAACCTGCCTTTATGTAAGTACATAAATCTTACTAATTAATTGATCTGTTCGCTGTTATAAACCAATGAATGTCACACAATAGTCTGCCACAAGTAAAGCCTATACGACCTTGATATCGTTAGCTTGTTTAATGTCATCACAGGCGATATATTCTTAATGTATGTACCGGCCTTGGAAGACACTGGCAGAGTTATTTTTGGCTGCTTACTCATGCATTGTCCGGATAGCCATGTAACTTGCGTATCACCTTGTTAATAATTAGTGAGCAAATCAACGGAGAAAAATAATTGTTAACATGTATTTGGTTGCTTACAAGTTGCATTACGAGTAACTAAACTCTTTTATATTGTTTTATTAAAATGGAATATTGGGCATGCATAAGCCTTTTTCATAGCAAGGGTCAAGAAACCTCCTGTATTATTTTCGACAGGTTAATAAGATGAAATATTGTCATCAGGTAAATATAAATGTTTACCTAACCTTGTGATGCATAATGCCTAAGAAATAAATCTTAATTGATTTAGTAAACAGAGTGTATTTAAAATTATAATTTTGATAGTTCATTAACCATATCTTACAGTAGATTGATGTAAAGCTGAATGGAATGGTGCAGGCCTACTCAAGAGAGCGAAACAATCCTGTGACGTCACGAATGTAGGTTATAACATTGAATCTATATAAAAAGAAGACCGTTCAAGGCAGTACATTTGCTGTAGACGCGCGCTTGTGTGTTAGAGAGGGGAGAGGGCACTGGCGCTACCTATGGGCGAATCGTTTTTACAGAAAAGGTTATGCCAATGAATATATTATGAATAATACTATGACCCAAATATATATACGTGTTATGACAAAACACATTCAAAACAGAAAACAATTCTCTGTCAGTTAGGTTGGTTTGAGAATAGCTAGAACAACAACCATTGATGTTAATGATTGATTTTATTGCATAACTAAAGTTCTTTGTGTTGTTTTCCTGGAAGAACTTGGACATTAGAATGATTTAAAGTAAACACGACATGAATTTAAATTGACCTCTAACGTAACCAGAGATGGTATTAATCCTGACAGGGAAGAACTATCACCATTGCCAATATAATTGATGGTATAGTGCGTCATACGGGCGTTTTCCTCTAACAAAAAACAGCGAACATTTCCGTCACACCTTGTTGATTGATTCATTTACGATCAATAACTTATGTTAAGCCCTAATTGTAGGACCAATCAACTTTCCAGTATTGATACGGGTTTGTATATTTATTACTAAACTAGTATCCAATAATCTTACTTATCCATCCATAGATTACTTACAATTGAAACGTCTTTTCTGGCGTCTACGAATCGATAAATAAATTGACAGTTTTTTAAGAAGATTAAAATTTATTTATTTAAAAGGTAAAATTCTCAGGTCATAATTTATCTGTTGATGGCCACACGTAAATCTTGTGCGACCTACTTTATCACTCGACCGCGCCTTGCCACAGTGGGCCGGTTTCGTTCTGAAATTCGCCATTTACATCGCCAAGTACACGCCACATCTAGGCGTGGCAAGTTACTTGGAACTCATGAGGTTGGAACTCACTTGGTCTCTTTATCACTATTGAGATAACTAACATCCGCTTTTAGTGAATCAGCACAAGTAGAACAAGTTTGCCATCTTTTACTTACTTAAAATAGGACATAGGTTACTTATGAGGCAAAATTCTAAGTCAACAGAGAGTAGAGCATTTAAGAAGTAGCAAATCCCATACTCAATATTAGGCCCATACCAAAAGAAATATATTCTTAGAGTTTAAATCATGGGACGGTAGAGCTACGAAAAATATTGATCAACTTTCCTTTGTAAGTAAGCCTATTATCTAGTAATCAGAAATAAAAATGTCGAATAATGAGGCCTAATTTATTTATTAAATCAACAATTTATATACCCTTAATAGTTTATATGTATAGTTAACTAGTTTACATATTTTACTCCACTAATGTGATTAGGTAAAGTTCAAAGACATCTAAGAGTGTAAAGAACTATTTCATCTAGGATGTGATTTGAATAAAAACCATTGTTAGTAAAATTCAAAGCGGTTATCTAGCGAGAGTAAACATTTGTTGTGATTTAGCATTGACCATTCAATAACCAAGATATACCTGTGTCAAAGTGTGTCCTTGCGAAGCGTCAACACAAATGTGAAATCGTCCAGACCTTGACTCGGTTACTCGACACCTGACCGTCCGCACAGAAACCTAGACACTACAACTCGGCAACAGGCAATGTGGAAGGGATAACATCTCCCACCACTCCTTCATGTCTGAGGCTATAAATACCACTTTACATCATACGAGAGCAAGTGTTAGTTCAGTCTCCTTGATATGTCTTTTTATAATTTCCCGCAATTAATTAATTCAATCAGTAAGTTGGAAATTCCAGATGCAGAATGTTTAAAACAGATTTTAGGTTTTCCTGGGATTAAGTTTGCACTTTGTGGACGATAATTGCTTCGATGACTGTGTTATGATACCGTTGGTGTTTACACAGCGCGAACATAATATTAAAATAAATAAGATTAATTATTGTTTAGCTTTTGTTACGACAAATATAAGTTGACAATAGTTTATTAAAACGACTTGAGTACACAGTTATTCAGCGGTTCAGTCTCAGGGCCGTAGTTAGGCTGGTGCAGCCGTAGTTAGGCTGGTGCAGCCGTAGTTAGGCTGGTGCAGCCGTAGTTAGGCTGGTACAGCCGTAGTTAGGCTGGTGCAGCCGTAGTTAGGCTGGTGCAGCCGTAGTTAGGCTGGTGCAGCCGTAGTTAGGCTGGTGCAGCCGTAGTTAGGCTGGTGCAGCCGTAGTTAGGCTGGTGCAGCCGTAGTTAGGCTGGTGCAGCCGTAGTTAGGCTGGTGCAGCCGTAGTTAGGCTGGTGCAGCCGTAGTTAGGCTGGTGCAGCCGTAGTTAGGCTGGTGCAGCCGTAGTTAGGCTGGTGCAGCCGTAGTTAGGCTGGTGCAGCCGTAGTTAGGCTGGTGCAGCCGGTGCTGTTCCCCAACTCAGAAAAAGGAAAAAGAGTGTGTTTATAGAAAAATGCTCAAAATGTTTCTTTCATTACGAAAATTCAATATTTTCGCCTCAGCGTTCTTACTTGCCCTCATAGGCAGTGGCGTATTTAGGGGGGCTATAGGGGCTGTAGCCCAGGGCGGCAGAATTTAGGGGGCGGCAAAGGAGTTGGAAGTTACCAGGCATGTAATGGTATTTTGAGAATATTTGAAAATTAAGGGCGTCAATGTCAAGTACAAAGTACTGTTCTTTACAAAATATTATCAAGTTACGGCAAGTTACGGCTGTCATCTAACTGTGTTACGAAAGTATGTATAGAGCGAGAGCGGCAAAAGTCGATAACGATCCCTGCATCAAACTGTTCAGCTGAGAGATCATTTTCGGTTCTCAAACGAATAAAAACCTACAAGAGATCGACGATGACTGAAGCACGTTTGAGGGATGTGGCTGTTCTAACTATAGAGTCTGAGATGACGAAAAAATTAGCATTTAATGATGTCATCAATTCATTTTCGGACTCTAAAGCAAGAAGAAAGTTGATTTAATCGCCATAGACATGTAAATAATATAAAGTTGTGTTCTATTTTTTACTTTAAAAATTCTAAATTTTACTTTCCATCTTAGCTTGCATACTTACAACTCATATATTACTTGATTTATTATTGTAAATTGTTCTTATTTCTTTCAACAATTCTACTAAATTAGTCATATTACAACATTTGTAAACTAAAATACACCACTAACATTTCAATTAATAACACGATTAAAATAAATTGGTTTTAACTTATAGTGTTCAGCTTATGTTGATACCTACTACCTACTAGGTTTTTAGTACAACATTAGCTATGATACAAACAAAGGGCGGGGGGGGGGGCGGCAGATAGCCGCTATATCCCCTAGGCGGCAAAACGTGAAATACGCCACTGGGTGGGGGGGGCGGCGGCGGCAAATTGTGTCTAGCCCAGGGGCGGCAAATCTTCAAATACGCCTCTGCTCATAGGCAGTAGTTTGTCACGTTAATGTACGCCAAACGATGACGAGTAGGGCCTGTGATAAGTGATGCTTCATTGTTGTTGCGGCCACCACTTCCACAAAAATTGGGACTACTGTCGTTACAGATATTATGTGTAACCGAGTTTGAAGGTTGTTTACTAAGAAACTAAGGGCCCGTATAATGTCCAATCACACAATTGTTTTCCTCGTTTAATTGTACGTTATGACGTATGTTTTTGTAATTTACTATAATTTTTGTCCTAGATGGGGGAAATAATACCGGAATTTTAACTAGTTTTCACTGTACATTAAATTTACACTTTTACTATTTAAGAACCTGTACATGCACCATATAAATATTTTCATACGAGGTTAACTGGAGTGCTTCCTATAGGTTTTATAGATTTCAGAATTTTAACTGTTAAAGAAAAAATTCTTATCCTTGTTTTCTTGGGTTCAAGATGTCGTAAAATTAATTACTTGAACGTTGTAATCCTTATGAAAAGTATAGTTTCTGTACATTACTTTTATATTCGTAAGTAAATCCAGTCATTTTAACCGCTTGAGACATACTTCAAACTACATTTAAATTTTTAGTATTATTATAAGTTTAAATAATTTTTATCCTAGTTAGAACAGTTTAAATTAATTCAAATTGACAAATTTAAAGTGTTTTTAAATTTAATGTTATAGATGAAAGAAACACGCCAGTAATTATAGGTTTTTTATTTTTTAAGACTTTTCGGTAACATTAAATTAAAATCTAGTTTAAAAAAAGCTTCAAGAATGATGCTTTTAAATTGATCTTAAAACCACTACATTTACTGATACATACGAAAGTAATGTATCGTAACTATACAACATGGACTACCACCATCATAAGGACTACAACGTCACCAAATAAATCATTTACTTACGCATACGAAAGTAATGTATCGTAACTATACAACATGGACTACCACCATCATAAGGACTACAACGTCACCAAATAAATCATTTACTTACGCATACGAAAGTAATGTATCGTAACTATACAACATGGACTACCACCATCATAAGGACTATAACGTCACCAAATAAATCATTTACTTACGCATACGAAAGTAATGTATCGTAACTATACAACATGGACTACCACCATCATAAGGACTGCAACGTGACCAAGTAAATCATTTACTTACGCATACGAAAGTAATGTATCGTAACTATACAACATGGACTACCACCATCATAAGGACTATAACGTCACCAAATAAATCACTTACTTACGCATACGAAAGTAATGTATCGTAACTATACAACATGGACTTTCACTATCATAAGAACTACAACGTGACCAAGTAAATCACTTACTTACGCATACGAAAGTAATGTATCGTAACTATACAACATGGACTTTCACCATCATAAGAACTACAACGTGACCAAATAAATCACTTACTTACGCATACGAAAGTAATGTATCGTAACTATACAACATGGACTTTCACTATCATAAGGACTACAACGTGACCAAGTAAATCACTTACTTACGCATACGAAAGTAATGTATCGTAACTATACAGCATTGACTACCACTATCATAAGGACTACAACGTGACCAAGTAAATCACTTACTTACGCATACGAAAGTAATGTATCGTAACTATACAACATGAACTACCACTATTATAAGGACTACAAAGTGACTAAGAAAATCATTTTATTACCTCTAAAAGACGAGAAAACGTTGTTTTTAGGAAATCAATAAGAACTTTTTTTCTTGAAAGGTTAATATTATGACATTTTAAAAACTTAAGAAAACACTCTTGTCAACTATGTATTAAATATAAATGTGATACATTAACTGTTTTTTAGTTGTAAAAGTGTAAAGTTGTTGTACATTGAATTTAGTTAAAATTTTGGTACTTTTATTGTTCCAAATAGAATAAAAATTACTAAAACTTTAAAAAATTAAAAATTGATAAAATTTACAAGATTTTTTTTTTTTTTTTTTTTAAGGAGAGGCCGATCTCCTCCTTAACCTTACTCTGACCATTCCCCATCGACCATTGATCTGTGCGAGGAACTTATTCAGTCAGAGTAAGGGGGCGAACCTGTACAGTACAAGGTGAATATTACTGATAAATCTTTTCAGTCTAGGCCGGATTCGAACCAGCGCTATCTCTAACCCAAGCTCAGTCCTGACGCCTTAGACCACTCGGGCACCGGCTCGCCCAAACAGTTAATACCACTGTACGTGTATGGTGGGTGGGTGGGTCAATAGCACTGTACGTGTAAGGGCGGGTACACTGTACGTGTTGGGGTAATAGTGGCAGAGTGCAAGAAATCTTACTTCTTCAAAAGAAATGTGAAAAATATACCCTGTACGTGTATGGGTGGGCGGGTGGGTCAATACCACTGTACGTGTATGGGCGGGTGGGTGGGTCAATACCACAAAAATGATTCATACGTTATAACGTACAATTAAACGAGGAAAATGATGGTGTGATTTGATTTTACTTAGGCTTCTTAGTATCTTAGTAAACAATATATAAATCATAAAGACTTTTGTTTTTTGTCAAAAGCAACAGCACACTTGCAGTCGTAATTATATTACGACAGTAGTAATAAAAATGATTTTCGATACCAGCGCCACCGACTTAAACTTTATGAAAATAAGCCCCAATATGTATGCAAAAAGGCTTTTAACATTTTGCCCAATAGTTTAAAATAATTTGTTTAAACAAAATAAAAATATAATCTTTTTTATTTGATAAATGTATCATGAGATTGATGAATATTTTATTGTTAAGATAAAATAACATTAAGTTATGCTGCATGTACCGTAGTAATTTTTAGTGAAAGTTTAAGTAATTTCAATCTATATTTTTTGTTTTTATAAAGTCTGATACTAACATCTGTACTTTTATGACAATACGTGATTTGATTTGAAAGAAGGCCAGGAAGAAAAAGTTTTGATTTTGAAGTAGCTATCTACTATCGGCACAGAAATCATTTATACCCAGGTTTAAAGGTTTTTTTATTAAAAAATCTAAGACGCATGTGAAATATCCAACGACACTATTATTTCCATCAACTAATTGTACGCTATGACGTTATTATATGCATTTTCAAGTATTATATTGTTATTATTATATTATTATTATGTTATTATAATAATAATATTATTATTATTATAAGTTTTAATAATTTTTGTCTTCGTTTGAACAAAAAAAGAACAGGAACTTTAAAAAGTTTTCTCTGTATATCAACTTTAGACTCTTATTACTCAAAACTCCGTAAGTGTATCATATTTACACTTTAACACGTATTTGACAGAAATGTTTCATATAAGTTTATTACATTTCCAAATTTTAACTTTTCGAGAAAAAATTCTTATCAGTTTCCGGAACAACGTTTTCTTTGATTCTAGATATTGAAAAAATAATTACTTAGTCACATTGTAATGTTATGTAGATAATATTAGGAGATTTCCAATGCTTTTAGTGTTTAAGAAACAAACAAAACGTTTCGACAGGTATAACAAACTCCTGCCGTCTTCAGGTGTACTTACTAAATTAGCCTACATCTAAAACAAATTTTTTCCTTAACCCATACTAAATCAGAAAATACTACATGCTAGATAGTAAAGATTACTGTTGAAAGTCAACAGTTCTTAAAAAACTAACACACATAACTTAATTATACAAAATATAATACACAATATGAAATACAAAAGAAATTAAAAATATGAAATCAGTCAACAAAACACAGAGCAAGTTATTAAATAGACAAAATACTCAATGACATACAAAAATAAATGCAAAATATGAAAAAAATCAACAGAGCATAGATCAGATTACTAAACAGACAAAATATTCAATGAGACACGAAATAAATCCAAAAATATGAAAAAATTCAACAAAACATAGAGCAGGTTATTAAATAGACAAAATATTCAACTTATCCAACCAGCTTCCAATTCCACTGAGGCGGGGGTAAGGAATTGGAGTCCCCGCACCACTACACTCACGAGATTAAATCACACGACCGTCAAAGGCGAACTGGTGATTTGAAGTACAGTTCGTCTTTGATGGTCGTGGTGATTTGATCTCGTGAGTGTAGTGGTGCGAGGTCAACATCTAGAAGCTGTGAAAACGTTGATTCAGGAAATTGATAAGAACTTTTTATCTTGAAAAGTTACATTCTGAAACGTATTAAACTTATAAAGGTGAGGTTGTTTGTCACGTTCCTGGGGCCTCATTTGGTTATCTTGCACCGGGTTCGTCTATGCCATTGCGAGTTCTAATGAGGAGTCAAGGTTTTCCCTAGTAATTAATTCATAGTTATGTAAAACATTATTTTCATCACGTTTGAGCCTTATGCTTCATTTTTATTGATTTGTTTTGAGGGCGAATTTAAAGGAAACATTAATTCAATATGACGTCATTCAAGAAGTGTATCAATCATACGAACATTAGAAGAGAGGTAAAGGAGAATCAGAATATTTTATTTCGTAAATAAGAGTTACATGAAATAAGTCAAACTATACAAACAAACTTAAAGTTATAAAATATTTGTTCCCGCATTCCTAACCAGCACACCCTGACAGGAATTCATCTACTGAGTACGGGCACTTTTCAATCAAAAAAGATTTAAGTTTAAAAATGAATGCTTTCGAGCTGTCAATGGATTTTAGTTGGTGAGGTAGGGAATTAAACAATTGTAAAGTAGATTAACGGGTACCCCTCTCTCTAAGTGTAAACATCGAATGGGATACGTCATATCGTTTCTGTTCCGAGTGCTGTACAAGTGACCAGCTTTGTTTTTTATGAATAATTGACTATTCTTTTTAAAAAAAGACAACAATTCAAGGATATAAATGCCTGGTAGTGTCAAAATATTTAGTTCTTGGAAAAGAGGCTTGCAGTGGTGTTTAAAATTTACTCTACACATAGTTCTAACCATTCTCTTCTGGAACCTGAAAACTCTTAATATGTCACTTGATGACCCCCAAAAGGAAAATATTTATTTAATTCGGCTATAAACATAGGCATAATATACCTGAAGCTGGATTTCCCTGGAGACCACAGATGTTAATACTCTGAATACAAAAATCATGGATGACAATTTTGCACAGAGGTAATCTACATGCTTTGACCAATTTAGAAGTTCATCCACAGTTATACCTAGCAGCAAAGCATATTCTGATGGTCTGATACCATTCACACTGAACAAACCAAACTGACGGAAATGTGGAGAGAACAGCATGATTTTTGTCTTATCTTCATTTAAATGTAGATGATTCGACTGAAACCACTTGTTTAAACTGATGTACGACTCATTCAGTCTAACTTCAAGGGCATTTATATCAGAATGAGAAAAAATGGCAGTAGTGTCATCCGCATAACAAACTATATTAGAATCAAAATTCAAAGGTAAGTCGTTTAAGTACACGAAAAGGGAAAAGGCCCTAATATGGAGCCTTGAGGACTCCTGAAATTATCTGCAGCCAGTCCCCATGAGGCCTCCCACCACCCATTAAAGCGACAGTCTGCTCTCTACCCAATAAATAGGAAGTAAGCAAAGACAAGACATTAGCTCTCAATCCATACCATCGAAGCTTCTCCAATAGAATAGAATGACTCACGCAGTCGAAAGCACTGGACAGATCACAGTAAATCGTCCCAGCAAACTGCGATCGGTCCAAGGCCTCAAAAACTTCCTGGATGACACTATATACAGCATTAAATATTGAGCAGCCCCTCTTGAAGCCATACTCTGAGTTAAGTAAAAGATTGTTTGAATAAAAGAAATGCTCAAACGCACGACAGAGACATTAAGATGTTCCGGAAAGGTCCCCTCATCAAAAGATAGAGTTATCATGTGAAGCAAGGGTATTGCAATAGCATTGGCACATCGTTTGAGAATATCCGATGTAATACCACCGAAGGATGGGAAAGCCAAGATGACAGGAGAGGATAGGATGACAGCAAGTAATTACAAGTTTTCAATTCTTCCTACTTCAGAGCATAGAACAGTTCTTTTTCTCTGGGATGTTTTCATTGTCATGTCTGTAAGAAAACAAGTGCCCCTTCAGTTAGTTGGCCTTGATTTTGTTGAGTTACAGGCAGATATGGGTGTTCATACTCTTATGTTCTTTGAACTAAAATCATCAGACAACCTGGGTTCACTGTAATTAGAACAATATAAGATAGGTAGAATGTGGTATTTCGAGGTACGATGAGGTTTGAAGTCTTGTAAAGGAGGGCGCACAATAAGCCTTTTGGCTAAGGGGCCGTCACCAGGTATTGAAGCCTGGCCCTTCCAATCATAGGGGAAAAAGTGGTATCACGTTATAAGAAAATACGATATGTATCACGACGAGACCGTGCACTAGACTGTAATGTCACAAGGGCGAAATACGATATGTATCACGACGAGACCGTGCACTAGACTGTAATGTCACAAGGGCGAAATACGATATGTATCACGACGAGACCGTGCACTAGACTGTAATGTCACAAGGGCGAAATACGATATGTATCACGACGAGACCGTGCACTAGACTGTAATGTCACAAGGGCGAAATACGATATGTATCACGACGAGACCGTGCACTAGACTGTAATGTCACAAGGGCGAAATACGATATGTATCACGACGAGACCGTGCACTAGACTGTAATGTCACAAGGGCGAAATCAGCTGGTTCGATTATTCTACTAATTACCGGTAACTAAATGTACCAGTAGCATGGAAGCATTCAGCTAAATAGTAAGCAAGTTATTCACCACTGATCAGCTGGAATTGTAACTACAGGAATTAGAACAGTATTTTTGTGTTTATTTGTTATTGCCATTTAACCCATGTAACGTTATGGGAGATGCACGTGATACATGCAATCTTCTTTTCTGAGCACCATGGTAGGTATCACAGAGAGAATGCACTGTAGACTTGACTTTAGATAGGCGAATCTACAGAGAATTAATTTGTATTACTTTGCTCTATGGGTGAATCAGCTTGTTCTATTAAATCTGCAAATCACATGGAAGCTCTCAGGCAAATTGGAAGCAAACTATTGCTTTTTAATCAGCTTGAATTGTAATCACAAGATTAAAAACAAGTATTTTTGTGTTTATTTGTTGTTTGTCGGTCTATTCAATACACGTCATGCGTCGTGCGGGTATTGCATATAATATTTTATTCTAGGTTTCACGCTTGTCCAGGTCCAACTAGGGATGGCAACGATATATAGGAAATATCGATAAATACGTTTCGATATATCTATATATTAGTATCGATATTTTCTTTCGATAATATCGGCCATATCGATATTTTGGTCCGATATATCATAACACTAAATATTGACGTTATTCTCTATACTCAAAATCATCACGATTCACAAAAACACATTTAAATTGCCTCTTATGCGAACAAAACATGCATTGATACCTTAATCCGTTTTTTACGTGAGGTTAACGCACTTAAATGTAGTTTATTGTAGATCAGTGGGTGGTTACCTGATATATTGATATGTTTCTTTCGATACTATGAAAAGATCGATATTTGGTTTGCGATATATCGGTAATTCGATATATCGATATGTTGAAAATATCTGCCATCCCTAGGTCCAACACAGAGTAGGACTACCCTGAACTCTTGTGGAAATAATTGGTATAATCAACTAGCAGCGCCCATCTACATGTAAAGTGTACAATCTGAAAAATTGCAAAAATCCCCAAATAAAATTGCAATCTACTAGCCAATTACAGTACATAACAGAATATTCCTTAAAATATATTGTTTAAAATTAAATTGTACTTTAATTATAATATTCAAACGTTTTGTCTTTTCTAATATGTCCCCGCATTTTCAATTTATTTTCTATTGCCACCAAGTGCTAATTTTTATTCACTATTACAGAACGTGACTCTAATCAGTATTAAAACAGGCAGTAAAGTATTTGTGATTAGGTTAGGTTAGGTTAAGAAGTTAAACCTAGCTTTTAACTTAAATTACCTTTGGAAAATACATATTTGTAATTCTAGTAACACTTAGTGGCTATAGGAAATAAACTGAAAATGCGGGGACATATTAGAAAAGACTCCAGTAGATTTTTGGAGTTTTTTTTATGTGCCAACAATCTTGAACCCGTTCTTTAGGCATCATTTGTTTAGTCGTTGGGTTAATTTTAGTTAAATAATACTTAACTTGTATTTTAGTAACATTTAATCATATTTAAATGTTCTTCCAAAAGAAAACAATTGCTATTCAATTTAGTTCACATAGAACATTTTTCGAAATTAATGATTCCATTAAAAAAAAGATCCTTTTATCGTAAACATTTCAAAATGTTTTTTATACTTCACTCACCAATTCAATATTTTACTTATCTAATAATTATATCTAAATAAACAACGCACTTGTGTTAGCTTTAATAGTCATTTTAATGACCGTTGTTTTAAAATTAAAAGATATCTTCCTATGCTTTTCTTTGTGAAGATTGGCAAACATTGCCTAATCATGATTGTTTTATAAGCATTCTGACTTTTGATTAAAATGTTTCAATTTTCATTAATTTTAATCGTGCTTTGAAATTTTTGGTTAATGTTTGCAGAAACCTAGATGATGTAGATGGTTTTGTTAATACTGCTCAGACTAGCTAGAAAGACATTTTAAAAATATTTACCTTTTTAATTTTTATTTGAGTTTAACATCAGTCTTATGGAACCCCCGTGAACAATTTGGGCAGCCCCCTCCGAGATCAACTTGGGTAACCTCAAAGATACACTTGGGTAGCATCTCGTAATCAACCCTAGGTAACTATCAAAATGTTGTTTTATTAATTATAGGTAGCCCCTTTGATCAACTTGACTAGTAAATGTCGTCATTTAGTGTCCGTGAATCATTCGGGGTAGCTACTAACTTATTTGGGTAGTCTATGATCATCTTGTCTAGCCACCCATGATCATTTGTGAAACCCCTGTGGGGATCAATGAACTTGGGTAGCTCGTGATCATTTGTAGTCACAATTTAGTCATGCCGTCAACAGGGGTTTGGGGGCAAAGAGAGTCAAGTTCAATATGACAGCAGGTATAGCAGACTCTTAAACACAACAGTCAAAAAGCAAATTTTACTTGTTTTCTGATTTTAGAAAACTTACTATTACATTCTACTTTGCTGAAACCTACTAGTTAGGCGTAGCAATGCCCTATATCACTCTAGCAGTTAACATTTCACATAACTGCTAACTTATTAATATTATTAAATTAAACTATGGGATCTGCAGGCTTTTTATGCCAACCCCGTCATTACTGCATGCCAACAGTAAAAAAAATTACATAGTCAAAATCTTTATTTGTCATTTTATTAAAAAATACAATGGTGTTGATTCAAATAAGTAAGTAAAATAGTGAATGGTACAGTACATAAATTACTTGTTTAAATTGTTCTAGAGTGTAGAATGGTTTGCCAATCAGCCAGCCATTTAGTGCAGTCTTCAGAATTGTACCGATTGAGATTCTAAGATCACCTGGCAGTAGGTTGTGTGCCTTTCTGGCCATGTATGCTGGTGTCTTCTCTTGTGGTGCGAAGTTGGATGTAGTGAGACATATATCTGGTGTTGTGATCATGGGTATTTGAGCCTTGTTGAAGCGATATTGCATCCTCATGTAGGCACTTCTTTTTTTTTTTAATTTTAAATATTTGATGCAAATTTATTTAAATTATGTTCTATACATTATTACCTATTTATATTTATTAATTATTCATTGTATACCTGTCAACTATTTATTTTATATTTATTGTTATATTTTACATATTTATTATATTTGTTACCTATTTATTGCATATTTATTAACTATTTATTGTATATTTGTTAACTATTTAGTTCATATTAATTATTATTTGTTACATATTTGTTACCTATTTATTGTATATTTGCTAACTATTTAGTTCATATTGATTATTATTTGCTACCTATTTATTGCATATTTATTTATAAAATATTTATCAAGTTCTTGGGCGGCTTGGGCCTTATAACTTGTAAATATGTAGTGCTTGTTTATTAATTTGTTTAATAGTGTGTAGACTGGCTGGTTCAATGAAATATTTATTGGGTTCAATATGTTAAAATGTTTTGCTTCAATGAAATGGGTCTATGCCTGTATTGTTGCATGAAATAAAATAAATAAATAAATATAGAGGGGAGACGACTGCAAGTATTTTTAGGGCAGTGAATACTTGTATGATACTGTTGAGTTAATAACCGCTTGAGTTCTTATTGCTCTTTTTTGCAGCACCAAGATGTGTTTTATTTGTTGCTGATGTAGCTCCTGACTGCCAAACCATAGCTCAAAAGTGATTGGAATACAGCAAAGTTAGTAATTCTTGCAGTATCCTGGTCACTGGTTTGCCTGATGCATCTGGGGACATAGACACAGAAGATGGGCAAAATATATACTTATCAAAGCATCTACGTGCTGAGTCAAGGAGATTTTGTTGTCTATAATTACTACTAAGAATTTTGCTGTTCTTCTGTAGAAACATCAGGTATAGATGGAACAAAATGTCCTCTTCTGCCATAGATTAGTTGCTTTGTTTTGAAGGTATTTACAGCAAGGTCGTTTTCTTCAAAGTACTGGTAAGCCATTTCCAGAGTATGAATGACTCTAAAGCAATATTGACAGGTGAATGTCCAGCCAGGATCAAAGTTGTATCATCAGTATACGAAATTGCTTCCCAATAATTATGCAAGTACTGTAGCATATCATTAGTCAGCAATATAAAAAGCATTGGTCCTAGCACAGAACCTTGTGGTGTGCCCAGGTTTATGGGAAGAGAATTTGATCTAATAACTTAACTTGAGTACCTTTGCGTGTCTCAGTTAGCTCCACCACCTGCATGTGGTCCTCCAGATAACTTTTGAACTACAATAATACAGTGATCTTGAGACTCAGCTCACTAGCTTGATGGGGATCAGATTGTGCCCAAGGATTCAAAGCTTTGGTAAAGTCCAATAATGCTTGTAACCAGTTTTTGGGTTATGAATTCTGCTAGTGCAGTGATGGCTGATGTTGTAGATCAGCCTTTGAGGAATCCATGCTGTTTGTCCGTCAATAGGTGTTTTTTTACAGTGTTCCATCAATCTTTTGAGAACCACTTCCTCTAATAGCTTAGAGAAAGCTGGTAGCAAGGAACTCTGTCTATAAGTACCTATTATACTTTCATTTATACTTAGCCAGCTTGAGAGTGCGTAAAAACATCTTCAGACCAAAGGGATCTCAAAATTGAAAATTCCTTTATTCTATTAGAAAAGTTGGTTGCTATATGCCAAGGACATTAAGGTGGTTTGG
This sequence comes from Stictocephala bisonia, assembly GCA_035578905.1. Lineage (NCBI taxonomy): Eukaryota > Metazoa > Arthropoda > Insecta > Hemiptera > Membracidae > Stictocephala > Stictocephala bisonia. The sequence continues at coordinate 55,700 of JAQJVL010002789.1, read as the reverse complement.
CTGGCATTAGGGGCAACTGAAATTTGCTGTAACAGCCCCGACAGCTCCTTATTCACACACAACCTCTTTCACCCCACGGTTTGGAATGGGAGGGGTGTAATTGCAGGAAGTTGTTGAAGATCCTGCGGGTGCTGTGTCTCGCTGTATGTGTGCGATTGAATTGTAATAATTGCGGGTGTAAGTACATTCACCAGATGAGTATATAAAGCTAATCAATTTAGTAAATTGTGTGATATTAAAAAGCATAAGATGCCAAACACAACGTTGTATTTCTCGTTGTAATAAAATAAAAACAAATATATCACATTAAATATTTAAAATCAAATTTCCTAATTTGTAGTAAAATTACGTAAGTTAAAATAAATGATGAGCAAGACCAGTCCTGTGAGGGGCTGTTTTTAAAATTTGGGAAAAATCGGGAAAATAGTTTCTTACTGGTGTATGTACCAAGAAAGCCTAAATTTGCATCTTTGAAACATAATTTTAGTGAAAGAACCACTTAGAAGGTGTTTAATAGCTGATATAAAGACATTGAAATAGAATAAAATCAAAAATTTTCTTCACCAAACAGTCTTAAAGCTGTTCAGTGTTGTTCTTATAAATATTTTAATGTTACATTGCAAAATTGGATGAGAAACTGTAGCTTTCAGCAAGGTCCTTGTAGGTTTATTCCTGGACAACTTAAAAGTGAAGGAAAGGCCAATCTTCTTTTTAACTTTACTCTGCTTATCACCCATAGACTATTGATCTATTAGGGCAACTTATTAGACAGAGTAAGGAAGATAAGCAGTTCTGTACAAGGTGAACATTACCGATTGTTAATAAAAACTCAGCTGAACCTGTTTAGGTTCCTCTGGTGCTGTGTACCACTGCACATGTATGAGTGGGTGGGAAGGCAAGTTCCACTGCACGTGTATGAGTGGGTGTGAAGGCCAGTACCACTGCACGTGTATGAGTGGGTGGGAATATGATAACATATTCCAGTCTAGACTAGGATTCGAACCTGTTTTATTTGTAACTCAAATCCAAAGTCTTGAAGAGTGGAAGTTTCCAACCTTTTACCAATGACTATTGGACAATTTTTAAAATTATCGATAAACCACAATATATTTTAGCTAACTTAAATTTAAAAAAAGAAAAGTCTTTTATATTTTTTAATTTATTGACATTTTAATAAATTGTGAACATAAAATAGTAACAATAAGTTAAAAGTGTATCATAAACAACTGGCTTATAAAAGTGTAAAATATCCAGAACTTTCTGGCGAATCACTGGTTGGAGGACACCGCCTAGAACACTCGCCTACCCCTCACCACTTTCTACCTGTTTTACTTTCTGTCTCAACAAAGTTGGTATATTGTAAACAAACATTTGATTAAATGTTGTAATAAATTAACACACTTTTTTAGTTTTACAAGTTTATTTGTCATTACATAACAAATAAATAGTAAAATCTTATCATGTGAGAAAGCGTTTACTTTGTTGGCCCTTGTTATAGGTTCACATTAATAGTTTTCTAGAATAAAATTTGATTAAAACTGTTTCTTTTATATTAATTTTCATTAAAACATACAGTTATCATCTTTATAAAATATTTTCACAATATTAGATGTAATTTGACATTAATTAATACAGTTTTAAGCATGAGCATTATTATTGTTTTATTTACATACAACACACAGCCATACATATAAACATCCAATGTTCTTGTTTATAACAACAACAATTAATGGGCAAAAAATGTATACAGTTATATTTTGTAAACCACTTGTTAAGCGTATTTTTGATAAGTCACATTATTCTATAGTACTGCTGTAAGTATGTTGAATGGTAGTTGGGTTTTGTAAATAGGTTACTTACTCTAGTTACACCTATTAACAGATACATAATCAAAAGTTGAGGGTGATCCCACACTTTAAAGTTACAAAACAAATTTAATTTGTGTATTCTATCTAAATAAACAGCAGTTTTATAAATGAATGTTCCCTAATAATCATTTTATATCATTATCATTTTGAAAACTTTTAATTTAAATTTATTTGAACAATATTTGGATAATACTAATACATTATATCTCACCTTTTAAATAATATTACCAGGACTAAAAACTTTAGGCCTGCCTCTATTATGAATTATACATATGAATTTGCACACTTTTCCTGATACTAAAATTTTCTGGTAAAACACGATACATTCAGGTACATTTTTGATATAATAAACCATATATCTGCAATTGAATCATTTAATAATATATATAATGTTATGGAACATAGTGATATTCATGTTCTACAGAGCAAATCACGTATATACAGTACCTTAAATACATAGGCCAATGGTTGCAAAAACTGTTTTTCATAGAACGAGGAGCGTTTTCATTTATTAACACTAATTGAAATTTGTAAATTGACTGTTTTTGATATTATGTTGACTGAGTGGAATTAAAAATGCAAAAATATTTAAATTAATCATTAAAATCATAAAAAAACATTACATTTCTGTACAAATATGATATCAAGAAACTAAATAAAAAATTATTTTATGAAATATACATAACTCGTAATTTCCCATAGATGAATTGTAACCTTAGGATTTGAATGCACATTTCACTGAACTGAATACAATTCATCATTCATCTATTACTCAAGATGCTGATCGTAAAGATATGGACGAATATGAGAAGTGGATGAGTATAGTTGAACGAGTGTAGTCATTGTCACTAACTAATGTTAACTGTTCCTTAGAATGAGTCATTTATTAATAGTCTAATAGCCAGGGCAACCAAGTTTTACAGTTTTACATGGAATTCGAACCATGTAGTCTGATTTTCAACTTATTGACAAGCTTGGTACTCAGTTCTATTCACTATACAACATCCGGACCCTAACTATCACCCAACACTGATACCCCAGACTTCTCTATGAGTGTCCACATTGATGGCAACCATTGAGCGGACACCGTGTGGGTATTACGAGGACCGAGCTAGAGCCTATCGCCTACAATCTGCACAGCACTTTGTCCCCAGGTGCTGACAGTGCATTAACATACTGTATGATTTGTTAGACCCTCTTATGATAATAATCCACCTCTTAGATCTCCTCAATAACTTTTCTCTTGTGGCAAAATAGTAAATATATCTTTTAATACATTTGGAGCGCATATTGTTAGAAATAAAACTTCAAGATATTTATGGTAAATTAATTATAGGAATATGAAGATGAAAGGAATAACTGCTTATATTTACACTTTTATAGTACCATACTAATAAATATATGTATATATATATGTATATATATATGTCTTTATTAACTTATCTACTACATTATACAGGTACAACATTTGAGAATGTACAAGAGGTTTTACACAGGAACTGGGTTTACTAAAATTAAAAGCTTCTCATGAGAATAAATTTGTATAAAAAAATTAATGCAGGGATTATTCTTTACTTAACAAACGACAAGTCTCAACAGACACTATAGTGCTAAAATATTATTACAGTTAAAGCAATAAATATATAAATAACAATATTTAAAACAAAATCTACATGGCTAGACTTTCACAAACATTATACACCATTCTGATTTCACAAAACTGACCAGAGACTGATAGGACAATGTAATGTAACATATAACATCTCAATAAGCGTACTAGCTTTGATAATATTCCCCTGAAATCACCAACTCACCACCAATGAATCTATTACTTCTACCCGTTTGTCATCAACACAACCTACTTTAGAAAATATTTTCACACCTTTCTACAATTATTATGCATTAAAATTTACTGGTAAAAGTTTTTCAAAATAAGAGTTAATGTTACATAGTATAAAAATATAGGTATACTAGGATGAAGTCAAGATTCTTACATTTCAAATTTGAATTTGCCTTAAAAACATTTATTTAAAAGTTCATGGCTTCATGAAAATTCATGAAAAAGCTATTATCATGAAAAATAGCTTTATTTGTGTTAAAAAATACAGACACTTAGATTTGGACTCTTGATACAAAGTATAACTATATCGTATAAGCAGCAAAATAACATTGAAGTTCAAATTAAATAAAATCATTACTAAACTATACAGAGCATGTAATACAAATAGAGTGGGCATAGACCCTCCTGAGATGAAGCCATCCGTCACCACCAAAATGACACCCGTTCAACATACTGTCCCAGTCATGTGTAGGATATATACACTTGTAGCTTGCATATATTTTAATATATATGTTATTTTGAAAAATTATGTAAAGGTAGCAAGTCAAACAATAAGGAGCGAACAACGAATCATCAAGTGACAATACGAACTTCATGTGCGATGGTTCTACATTTGCCACTTTACCACATTGTACAAAGAAAAATAATTGTCCTAGAATCAAAATCTTTTTATACTATCAAACCTCAATTAACGGCCTCAAACTTACCCTGACAAAACTTTTCTGACCGAAAACTTAAAAAAATTATCACATAATAACTTTTTCTTTTCATTTGAATGTTGTAACTGGTTAGCTACTTATTAAAAATATTATTACAAGTAAACTGTTGGTTATACAAAACTTATTTATTACGTATTAATTAAACAAAATTAATATGTAATAATACATAATTAATACGCTTATTTTCAAAATTTTTTTGTTCTCTAAATGGCTTAATTCTTGATACAAACAAAGCACTCACTTTAATTTGTGTGCCCCACACGGTGAGACATTAGAAGGCTGGCCACCATCAAGATGGCGGACCCGGCTTCAGCTGCTCCTTTGGTATGGCTTGGCGATGCTATACTCTATTTGTATTGCTTGTTCTGTGTATGAATGTTGTGCTTATCAATAATTATATTTATAACTAAAATGAGTTTTCTGCTTGTTGGTCTAAGACATTAAGAAGAGAGTTACAGCCGTAAAACGTTGCGCAAAATTACTGTAATTTGTATTAAAATATTTTTTGTATTCTTAGGTTTGTTTACCATAGTAAGCACCCAGAGATATGTAATATAGGTCAAAACATTATTAAAAAGATTAACTGTATATATAAATAAATATATATATACAGTACAGTGATATCAATCAATTTATATTAAAGACAATTTTTTCTCTGATCAACAATTATTCTGTTTTTTTTTAAATAACACCTTGCAGAAAACAAAAGTACTTTTGACATTTATTTAAAAAAATATGGTAATCTCAATTAGGATTAATATTAAATATTGTTTGCTTCTTTTGTCAAGTTTGGAGGACGTTTTAACTTAGGCATAAGACATAGCGAATGATTCTAATATATCATGTTTATACATTTATAACAGGAATTCAAACTATTATTAACTATAGAATCAAGAGAGTGAAGTTACAAAGTGCAAAACAACACATAAAAACAATTAAATAGTTTCTAGATTTTAGTGCAACTTGTTTTGGATACTAAAAAATTCTGAATCTTGAAATATTATACTTGTAATCTAAAATTTGTTTCAAAATTCATACTGCAGGAAAACATGCAGCAATTGCATGAATATATACACAGTAAAAACTGTATTCATTTCACAACTGATTAAAAACATGTTATTTGCTGCTTATATATCTAATATTATAATATTGCTTTTACAATAATAAAATAAAATAAATTATTTTGGCTATTGTTTTTACATCTAAAAGAGAGCAGACATTCACAAAGTCACATAGGAAATATTGGTTTTCAACTTTCCTATTAATTGTATACCTACTAAAAAATGTCAATAACCACAGATATAGAAAATGTTTATCATGAATAAAAAAATGTCTACTTTATAAAAAAAGTAAACACTAAATAATTTTTTGGATCTTAGTTTCTTACTTTTGTTCTTAGATATATTGCTAACAACAACATGATACATTTTGGAGGTTACTTCATATTAAACCAACTGCAATGATTATTAATTGTACACTGACTTACAAACATTAACATAGTCTTGATGAGAGTAAGGTTTGATTGTCTAACAAACGTCGTGACAATCATGAATATTAAAGAGTCTTGTGAAACGGATTTTTTTATTTCTTATTTTTGATACATATGAAGATCTTTTGATACATATGGCCTCTAATTGTCACCAATTAGAGGCCAGCATCTAACTTGTTAAGAGTCTGCAGAGGCTGTCGGAGGCAGTCGGCCATGTTGGTTTTAATTCCATAAGAACAATGTTATTTTTGAACCGGACATACGATCACTTGCAACCAAATTAAACAATTATTTTTAAACAGATTTTTTCCAAACAAATTGATTTTGATCAAGAATGAAATTGCATGTTGAAATTGCTTTGAGAATTCCTAATTAGTTTTAAAGAAAAAATATTAAAATATTTGGTTTGAAGTTTTCATTTTCACATATTTTTCAAAACTAGACGTATGTATTAAAAAAACCAAAAGCAAACCTAATGTGCTTTATGATAATGTTTAAAATGATATCTCATACACAACATTTGATCAATAAATAACGAAAAAATATGGATATCCAAATAATATTGTTCTTATAGGATTAAAACCAACATGGCCAACTGCCTCTGCAGACTCTTATGTAGTTAACTGTAATTGTTATACATACTAAACCAATAAAACTGTGTTACTTAGCGTCGGGTCTGTCAGAACCAGTTATAACTAGAATTAGATGCACACCACTACTCATGTACAGTAAACCCTCAATATAACGGACTATATGGGACAGGTCTGTTAAAGCTGATTGTCTGTTAAATCAGGGTGAACTCACCTCAAGCTGTTATGAGATTGCCACACCTTAATCAAAACTAACTGAGATGCTGCCAGCTAATAGTTAACTCAAAGATTAATAAAATATACAAATAAATATTGTATAAAGGTGATTAGCTACACATTTTAAAAATTACAATTTTTCTATAAAAATTCCTTAATAACCTTAATTCTGTTATGTATAGAATTTTAGATACTGTAATGCATATGTAAGCTGTTCGTTAAATCCGAAGTACGTTAAAATGGGGTCCATTAAATCGAGGGTTTACTGTACTTGAAAAGTACTTCATTTCTCACGTAATCTTTTTCTTTAACATTTAAGTTTAGTACGGTTTACTACTTTTTACTTATTTGGATATAGTGATACCAGACAATTATTTTATTTGCTATGTAACACTAAGTAGATATAAGAAAAAATGTTATCATTACTAGCTTTAAAGATATTTTTTACTCTTCTTCACCTTATTTTAAAAAAAACTGTGTTGTAAAAATTATTTTAGGGTTACTTATAAATAAATAAAACATACATACCATCTTCCTTATCAGTAGAGCAGAATTTATATTTAGTTACATTTCTAATAAGTTAAAGAAACTACTTTATTTATAATTATTACAACAATAACAAAGTTTACTGCGTTTTTTCCCTAACTTTTTATTTTTAACTAGTATTAAAATAATGTAAATTTAACTAAACTAGAAGTATGTTAACTGTTAACAATTTCCTTTTAAAAGCTGAAAATAACATTAATTCAATTCCATTTAACAGTTTTACAATCATTCCTCAGACACAGCCTGCTGTTATAAACAGCCTATCAACAGTTCTGTTCAAAAGACGTTTAAAATACCTTTTGGTGGAAAGTGCTTTTTATTCTGTTGAAGAATTCTTTCAAAGCCGCTGGGACAATCAGTAAACACCCTATCATGCAATTCTGGTGTCAAGTGTGTGAATTTATGATGCATGTGCAAGATGTATGTATGAATGTGTCCGATTGTGTGTGAGTGTTTTAGGCTAGATTAAATGTTGACTTTTGCAACACAATTGTTAGTTGTACTATGCAATAAAGAATTTATTTATTTATAGTTCTACATTGTAAAGAATCACTTTTTTCACTAAGTGAATGGGTTACAGGACGATCCTTGTATATTTTGATGTTATTATACAGGGTGTCTTTTTTAAATGGGCCACAATTGTGATCTTGGAAACCATAAGCCTGATAAAAAACATTAAATGGGATATCTTATCTTGTTTTTAGATAATATTAAAAATAAAAATTTCAAATTAAAAAAAAACAACTCCCATTTTCCAAAATGGCGCTCAACTTTGTTTTTTCTCATAGAACACCCTATATATTATGATTGTTTTAGATATAAATAATAATTTTAAGACTTTTTTATTCTTGGCACTTTTTCAAAATTTTGCTTAATAATGTAGATATTAGACCTCAAACTGTTCAGAGCTTACCATTGGCATAATATTTTTTTTAAATATAGGCTAAAAAATTATATAATCAGCAAACATTACAGCAAACATTTGGGAAATTTATGCCTAGCTTTTCTTTTTCACGATTTATCAGCATAGTGTATTTAATTATAATACACAGAAATTTTAACAAAATATGTTACTATTTTGTCACAGATAAATTGATGCTGGCAGCATTGTTTTGTTAGCATTATCAGCTGTTTAAGTCAACTCTTAATATAGCTGTCGATCTGTACTGGAGTTGACTTAAACATCTGGTTATGGTAACAGTACTGCCAACGTCAATTTCTTTGTGACAAAAGTGTGATGGTACGTGGTGGTTTACTGAAATTGATCACCATAATATCTGAGCATTTTGTACTTTTAATGTAATTAGTTTTGTTTTGAACGTTCATTTGTAATGTATTGATTTAACTTCATTAAAATAGCTGTTTGTAATTCAATTGCAAAAAAGACTCTGAAGTAATTAGAATTATTTTTATTCTACTAACAGTCTTTTTTGAAGCAGCCAAGACAAAATTAAAGTGTATAAACTATTTTGACTCTAATTTTTAACAAAAGGTTGTAAAACGCACATTTATATAGGAAATGATTAATCCTCAGCAGGAACCTGAGATGAGCAAACTATAATCATTGACTATAAAAAAAGATTCATTTTCTGTGACGCACACCTGAGGTGCATTCTAAAGGTGACAGGTTCCGATGACTGTTTGGCGCACTATTAGCACAGCTATTCAGCAGTTAAGGTTATGCTGGAGGGAGGCCTAGAGAGAGGGAGAAGGAGACTGCTGTCGCTACCTGTGAAAACTGAATATAAACTAATTTCATCCAACAAGAAAACCGACACTGGACCTTAATGAGCAAACATTCTTCTTGTTTCTATAGTCAATACTATAAACCAGCACTGATTTTGATATTCCTCCTAGCCTGTTCATCCCTACCAATCAAAATAACTACTATTAATACAGTACTGACAAACACTACTAGCAAATTTGAATAAATTTCTCAAGAAGCCAACATATTATTTAAAGTCATATTTATTTTAATCTATTTATAGAAATACAATTTTTAGATTTGACAAAAATATACAACACTCTTTTTTCCTGTCTTTATACATTTACAAAATACAGACTTCCAAATTATAACAGTTCAAAATTGTATTGTATAAAATAATTGTAATAACCCCCATATTTTCATAGTTAAATCATGTTATTAATACTTTGCCAATGTTTCATTTAGATAAAATTAAATGTTGTTAAATTTATTACTTAGTATAGAAAGCAAATCTAAACTTTTCAAAATAATATACTAAAGATTTTACTACACTCATTAAAACCAAAACTTTTAGTCAGAGTCATTACAAGTTTGACATACATGGGCTGCAAATACTAAATCTGTGCATTGGCATATGGAGAGAAAAACTACAGTTTAGGCCTTATTTTCATTGCTTAAGATTTAGTTTATGATGTTTCATAATACTGTATCATGAATAATATGTATTAAGTTTATATAAATAGTCATTTTACTTTGTCATGATTTAGGATTATAGCCTCACTTACAGAAAGAGATATTTCATACATAATTTTGTATTATCATTTATTTGTCCTAGAATATTAGAAATTGGATTAAAAAAAGACCTATGCTCTTGTCATGTTTCTAAGGTTGTGTGTGATATAATATTGAAAAACAATATAACTGTTTATTTTTAAGATTAAGCAGGTTCCTTAACAATGACCAACTTTTATTTATTTATTTATTCATAAGACGCCGATCGTCAAGATATGGGCGAATATGGATTTCGAATGAGTGTGATGAGTGTAGATGAGCGAATGTAGTCATTGTTACAAACTAAGGCCGACTATTCCTTAGAAAGTGTCATTAATTAATAGCCCAATGACAAATGAACAGCCGGTGATTATCAGCTGATCCTTCTCAAAATGTGTTGATTCTGATTGGGATCGAACTGAGAACCTTTAGCACATGAAGCTGGGATTGAACCAACTACGCTACCGACCAATTTTGGAATTTTTTTTGTGCCCCCTCAGGAAAAATTTACCATAAATTTTCTCAAACTCAATATAAGAAGAGTGTGACACCCACGTCCCCTTTTTTGAATAATTGTATGTCAATTTTTAGGAATATTCCTACAGATAAAAACTAAACTTTATAAGCAAAGCTCTTTAAAATAAGAATTTAGTAAATTTGTGAAAAATTCACACAGAATAACAAGAAATGAGAATTCAATTGTTTTGGATATTAAAAAATCAGACATGCCCAATATAATCTAAGTTCAGGTGTTTTTTTTGAAAAAGCAAGAATTAGAGTTGCGTTGCTCAGTTGAGTCCAATTTATTTGATTTGGATCACCTTTCAGAATGAGGGTTCCAAAATACCAAGATGAAAATAAAAGACATATACTCGATTGTGATTCAGTATAACCCAACTAATCTACTTAGACTAGCTCTAAACGGTGAACTGAGTACGGCATACTGTCTAGAGCTAGTCTAGTCTGAATAAGTGAACCATCTTACCCAGACTTATTATGAGGGTCGAGATCTGATAGTTATTCAATATAGTTATATAAATCTGTTGTCTGGTTTAAGACGTTACCTTTTGATCTTAATAACAAACTTGTTCATCCAGACTCATTATCAGACTGAGATCCAATAGTAATTCAGTATGAATCCAAACACAATTTGGTATCGTACATGTTTTAAAGTAACAATCTGTGATAAGCCAAATGTAGCGTAAAATTAATGTAGGTGTTAATATAGAATATACAAACTATGTAATCCTAAAAATTTTAAAAATGTAAGTGGCAGTTTTTTCAATTCCAATTCTATTGTCCCTTAACATTTTCAATTTGTATGCGAACTTATCTTTTTCAAAAATAGATGCTGCATGAAAATAGCACAAGGTATAATAGATGAATAGTTGACTCTACTTACGTGTTTGTCAACCAAGTCAATAAAATGATCCAATCACACAGATTCCTAAAACAGCTCCCTGGAATGGATCTTTTGAACGGATCACTTTAACTGAAACAGACCGACTGATGCGGAAAACTAGTAACGTTCGAACTTCTAATCTTTAGTCAGAATTGGTCAAATTCAAATAAAAATGTAAACTTTGCTTTACATTTTTAGTAATTTTATTCGTATGTATTGAATGGATAAGAAGAATATATTTTTAAGGACCCTTCTTTTTGTTTATTTCTTATAAGGAATCTTATGGAATTTAGGTCCAATGTAAGACTGGTTTTTCTCAATGGAAAAACCATGTCTTGGAATTGAGGGGTAAGGTGCTTTGTTGACTCTAGTGTTACATGTATGTACACTTGTATGTAGAATCTGTGATGACTATGGGGTAATATTCTCCTTGCATTCATCCAAAGATTCAATGTCTAACAGTACAATAATTGATATCAATTATTTATATTATTAATAGGCTTTTCTGTAGGAGCTGCGGCTTCAATTATTTTAGTTGAGATGAGAAATAAAATTTTGGAAAACAATTTATGATAAACTTTTATTTAAATTGAGTGACAGAGCAAATATTTACTTTTTCTATTTGGTTATTCTATTTATTAATCTATAAATTTATTGAATTATTTTAAATTCTAGTTTCATTATGAAATTTGTGTCTTATTCCAAGTTTTTTACAGTATCCTAAACACTATCCAGCAACAATTATAATAGGACATATTACATTTTACAGTATATGCAAAGTATTTTAAGCATTCTTTTTAAGAAGCCCAATTTAAATTGGAAGTAATGGAACTATTTTAATTTAAATTGGAGCGTTTAGGCCTATTTATCGTTGCAGTACATTTTAAGCTAAGCTTACAATACATATGCTGGTAAATAAAAAAACCTGAACTGGATACTTTTCCAAGCATTAACATGACTTGAACTCCTAAGCATTAACATGATTTTGAACTGTTATCGTAGAAAATAAAACATATTTATTTTCTAAGAAAGCAAATCATTACTTAATATTATGGTGTATGATATAATGGAAATATTTCCCATTTCATAATATACATATTTCTGAAATTATTGTATCATAACCTCAAATAGTAATCTAGATAATTCTAAATTAATTTGAAAAATGCAACATTCTAAAAATGAAACTTTAAAAATTAATATCATAAAATTCAGAACCTTTTCAGTTGGTATCTGCTGACAAATTCGACTTCTTGAAAATAAATAATTTATAAACTATTTTCAGTTAGTCTAATTTTTCTGTAGATTACAAAATTGTAGACATATCTCAAGGATATTCACACCTAAGGTGATTTGTTGGTAGTTTAAGAGTGGATGTAGAATCCTAGACTTCTTTCAAAATTCAATCATCAGTTTTGGCCCCGTCTGCCTGAAAACAAACAAAAATTAAATGAAGAAAACAAGATTCTTATTTAAAAAAAAACTATTAATTAATTATTTCAGTACCTTTTATTGTGATCAGTAATTTCTGACTCCCTTAACTTAGTTTTTATTCCTTATTTCACATTTTGACCTATGTACAGTACTTAACCATCAAAATAAAACATATATAAAAATAACATTTTAAAATTGTCTTCTTAATTTGTAAAAAAGTAACCACTAAACCTTTTATGTACATGCTATATTAACCAATATTAAACAGGTGCATGTATGCCACCAGCGATAACTAAACTGAAGGACTTAACTTATGAAACAAAATTGATTAAACACCGTATTAATAATCTTAAAACAAAGAAAAAAGAAATACATAATTCAACTTCATACAACTAAATCAATGAACACAAATCTCTATCAGAAGAACAAACCTTATTGCAAAAAGTTAGCCTGTTTCCTTTATGTTTAATAAGTTGCAAAGAGGCTGCTCCACTCTGAGAAAAGGTAGTTTTTCAGGTGAGGGTGCTCCACTGATCTAACTAGTGATTTCAAAGTCTGTGCCATGAGGGGGAAGGATTATAGCCGTTAATAGAAGTAACGTTATATCTCCTTATTGAAATGGTTTAAAAGAGTGATTGAAGTTTAGACAAGATATATTGAAAGGTATTTTTATTTTACCAGTTTAGATTAAAACTATTCCTGGTTAATATACAGGGTGTTTCAGATCACTTGTGCAGTATCTCCTGTGGTTGAATGGTTTAACATAGAGTGATGTAATAATTGTAAACTTAATAAATCTCATATGGTGAACGTCCAAAAATTGTTGTTGTCAGATTTAAAATACAAGGGTGGCCCAAAATGTAAAAAATTTGGTTTTTAAAGTTTATGTTAACTCTTCTATACATCACAATGATGTAACATTTTTATTACTTTCAAATAACGATCAGATTGGGCACTTATTTACTGGTCTTCAAAACTTCATAAACCAGTAAAATTTTGAAAAATAGCTCTAGAAAACATTTTTTAAATGGGAACCTTTGCCATTTAACACATCAAATTAAATGTCTCAAAAATCAAAGATTGAGAGGGGTATTTTCATTTTCCTTAAGCTGTTAGAATGCCAACTGATTTATGTTGAAACTTATTTGAATAGTTATTCTTTTAATATGAATCTGAGCTTTAATTCTACACAACTGGTTTTAAGGCATAGATTTAATTTTTATATTTGAAAATATACTTAGATTAATTATTTTAATTATTCAAAGTGCCCATAACTCATTGAGCAAACCTGTATAGTGCCTTTATTGTGCAAAAACTCAGGCTCACTGGAGCTAAACTGGACCTGGAGCTTTTCTCAGGCTTTACAGAAACTAAAAAAATTATTAGGAACATTTATTTTCAGATCTGGAGTAGGTTCAATGAAAAAAATAACACATTTCCAAAGAAAAATGGCTTCTCAGCTAGCATGTATTTAATTCCTTGAAATTTGATTGGTTTCAATCTTAGGATTTGTCAGATTACTATCCTTCTGCTGAATATTGTGCTTCCGCATGTATGTCAGGTCAATGTCAATATTGTGTTCCCGCATGTATGTCAGGTCAATGTCAATATTGTGCTCCCGCATGTATGTCAGGTCAATGTCAATATTGTGCTCCCGCATGTATGTCAGGTCAATGTCAATATTGTGCTCCCGCATGTATGTCAGGTCAATGTCAATATTGTGCTCCCGCATGTATGTCAGGTCAATGTCAATATTGTGCTCCCGCATGTATGTCAGGTCAATGTCAATATTGTGCTCCCGCATGTATGTCAGGTCAATGTCAATATTGTGCTCCCGCATGTATGTCAGGTCAATGTCAATATTGTGCTCCCGCATGTATGTCAGGTCAAGGTCAATATTGTGCTCCCGCATGTATGTCAGGTCAATGTCAATATTGTGCTTCCGCATGTATGTCAGGTCAATGTCAATATTGTGCTTCCGCATGTATGTCAGGTCAATGTCAATATTGTGCTTCCGCATGTATGTCAGGTCAATGTCAATATTGTGCTCCCGCATGTATGTCAGGTCAATGTCAATATTGTGCTCCCGCATGTATGTCAGGTCAATGTCAATATTGTGCTCCCGCATGTATGTCAGGTCAATGTCAATATTGTGCTCCCGCATGTATGTCAGGTCAATGTCAATATTGTGCTCCCGCATGTATGTCAGGTCAATGTCAATATTGTGCTCCCGCATGTATGTCAGGTCAATGTCCAACTATGTAGGACAATGAGGGTCTGCATGTATGTCAGGTCAATGTCCAACTATGTAGGACAATGAGGGTCTGCATGTATGTCAGGTCAATGTCCAACTATGTAGGACAATGAGGGTCTGCATGTATGTCAGGTCAATGTCCAACTATGTAGGACAATGAGGGTCTGCATGTATGTCAGGTCAATGTCCAACTATGTAGGACAATGAGGGTCTGCATGTATGTCAGGTCAATGTCCAACTATGTAGGACAATGAGGGTCTGCATGTATGTCAGGTCAATGTCCAACTATGTAGGACAATGAGGGTCTGCATGTATGTCAGGTCAATGTCCAACTATGTAGGACAATGAGGGTCTGCATGTATGTCAGGTCAATGTCCAACTATGTAGGACAATGAGGGTCTGCATGTATGTCAGGTCAATGTCCAACTATGTAGGACATGCAGACCCTCATTGTAACATCTTTACAGTGGCTTCCAATGCTGTACAGCAAAGCTCATCCCAATATTGTGCTCCCGCATGTATGTCAGGTCAATGTCCAACTATGTAGGACATGCAGACCCTCATTGTAACATCTTTACAGTGGCTTCCAATGCTGTACAGCAAAGCTCATCCCAATATTGTGCTCCCGCATGTATGTCAGGTCAATGTCCAACTATGTAGGACATGCAGACCCTCATTGTAACAACTTTACAGTGGCTTCCAATGCTGTACAACAAAGCTTATCCCAATATCCATGACAAAAATTTACCACTTACAGAGTTTAAAAAATGTTATCTACTCAGAACGTCTCCATATTGCAAGATGAATTTAGGTTGAATTTATGTTAACACCTTTTTTTATAAAAGAGAGGCTTATCTTTAGTAACATTTCCCTAATAATTTCTGTCCCGTATGTTTAGTTAGTTTTATTTTATTCACATTATATTTAATTCTTTATAATGTTATTATCCGTACACTTTTTTGATTAGTTATGAGTTATTTGTATTATATCATTGATTTTACTATGTAAAATCAATGATTATATATACATTTAGTTAAAACCTTCATTTAAGAGCAGAAGATGTTGCAGAGAGATCTTTTGTTGCTAAACTTAATATAAAATTTTTTATTTCATGCACTTTGAGTGTTGGACTTGTGTTGGCCATATACTGGTAACTGGCCAACATTATTTTCCAAGTTTTTGTTTTATTTGTATATTGTTATGTATTGACGGTAATGACTATCCATCTCCTATTTAACCTTATTATGCCCGTTCTCCATAGAGTATTGAACAATGCAGGGAACTTTTATACAGAGTAAGGGGAATAACGGATAAATACAAGTAAATATTATTGACAAATAATTCCAGTCAAGGCCAGGCTTCAAACCTTCTTTATCTCTAAGTCAGACTCAAAATCCTTGAGAGCTTTAGTTCACTTGGCCACTGCTTCCCTAAACATGAAAGGCTTGCAACCATAAATCTAGAGTAACAACAAAGTGCACAAGCCAATTGAACTACATTTCTTTAGTTGTTTAACCCTCTTAGTGCCAGAATATTTTTCAAAGTTACTCTCTGCCAGTGCCAGAGATTTTTTATCAATTTGTACAGTCTGCCACTAAATAATTCATACCTCTGTTATTTATTACACAAAATTAATAATTTTTATACCTAGTTATCCACAAATAACCAGTATATTAAAATAATATATTACAAATAGCCTTGCACTTTATAAAGTATGCTATTTTTATTAAAAATAAATTACAAGTTAAAACGTTTGTTGTCTCTTTTTTTATTTGGGCATCCTTATGACCATGATAAAAATAGGTGGGCTCTATTCAATCTCTTTACTTTGAAGACAATTTAGTTATTAATATCCTGTTAAAATTTCACAATAAATAAAAAAGTTATGGCAATTTTTAAGTTATTAAAAACAACCGTTTTTCGACAGGTTTTGGTACCTTTTGTATAAAAATATAACTAAATATTATAAAATATACAAAAATAATGATTTTATGTAAAAGTATATGTTAAGAAATAAGAATATAATCCTAAATCAATAAAACCTTTATTTCTGAATATTTTAATTAATTTTGTTTTGTGACGTCCTGTGAACAAAAACACTTTATGTATAATTTTTGGACATCCGGATAACGGGATTCTGGCGCTAAAAGGGTTAACTCCATATTTACATTGTAAAAATTCGCCCTACTTGGGTGAAAAACCTGTGTATAGGTTGGAGCCCCAAATATAAAAAAAATTACAAAGAATATTAATTTGACAATGCCGAAAAGAATAAAATTTACTTAATCTTTTCATACAACAAGTTATGACTGATTATCCTACCTGAAACATTAGATTTTGTCTTTGGAGCAAAATTTCCATACTAATAATATTTACAAATACATACTAATTATTTCACATTGTAATAGGTGATTTGAAGTAGTATCGCAGGACGACTTCTTGTTTTTTGTTATTTTGCTAAGAAAATTCAATGATACATTTATTTTCAAGTAAAGCATTACATTTTGGACATAAATAGTCAAAACATTTTTGCAATTTTTACAATTAATTGTAAAAGTTAGTTGTTTTCCCTGACCATGTATTACCTGGTTATCGTAAAGTGTGCCACATGGCCACTGCCTTCCGTGGACTCTGCGTCATGTCCACCCAGTGATCCTGTCCTGCACCCTCCTCATGTGGGCCCACGACACAGCAGCCCAACAAGGGAGTGCTGCCCATCAGATCACTGCCCCCATCCATCACACAGATCTGTCAATTACAAATCAAGGGTGTCCAAATTTTAAGTTACATATTTATTCATGCAATTGATTCCATTTGTGTAAGTAAATCAAATGAAATACTGACAAGAATTACTACAGGACCAAGCTAATTTGTAAGTAAATTATTAATTGATAAGACGGATGATTATGATGAGTATAGATAAATTGAGTGTAGTCATTGTTACTAAATGAGGCCAACTCAACATAGAGTATCCTTAGATAGGGCCATGTAGTAATAGCCCAATGCCAGATCAAATAATTATTGACAAATTATCTTTCAATACCAATGGGCTCTATCCTCGTCTCCCTGGTCCTCTAAACCATCCTATTCCTCCCTTACCTTAAAATTGTATCAATACAATGTTGGATTAAGAATTCCACAATTTCCATTGGTCAGCCTACAAAATAAGCTACCTTTCAACTCACATATATCCACATTGTCGGCACTGGTGGCGCAGTGCTGTAGCCCAGCTACTTGGGGACGAAGTGTTTGGGAGATTGTAGGAGATAGGTTCCATGCTCGATTCTCTTAATACCGACGCGGCGTCCGCTCAATGGTTGTCATCAACGTAGACACTACTAGAGAAGTCCGGAGTGTCCGGGTTGAATGGTAGTCAAGGTTCGGATGTTGTGTGGGGAAGAGAACTGAGTGTCAGACTTGTCAGTTAGCTGAAAATCAGACCAACACTACGTGGTTCGGATTCCACGTAAAAGCTGTAGGTCCCATAGTTGCCCTGGCTATTGGGCTATTAATAAATAGTCCTTTCTGAGCTAAGTCAAACTCAGATAGTAACAATGACTACACTCGTTCATCTATACTCATCACACTCATTCACTCCTCATATTCGCCCATATCTCTACGATCGGCGTCTTAGAGATGAATAATAATGAATAATGAATAATAATGAATAGTATTTTAATTTTTTTACGAGTTTTTTTTAGTATTGTTTGCTAACTTTGTGCTTCTGTTATGTTAGCTGGTTTTTATTTCTGCCACACCTTCCTATGGTAACATGAAAAATGGTAGTGATCACAAAACTAATTTTTGATTCTTAGTACTCATTTAACAGATACTACTTATATTTATTATTATGTTATTATAAACAATACAATAAAATATTAAATACACATATTTAATATTTTACAGTATTAATTACAGTATACGATTGTTTGGCTTTGACTTACGTGAGGCGGAAAGTGAAAAGGGACCTCATGTCGGCAAAGTAAAATTTTGAAATTGTTTATGGTCAAAATTAGCCATGTTCAGTTTTTTATCAATGCAAACTATGGTTTATATAGAACAGTCCTGTATCAGTTATAAAGTCGAGTCGAAGCATTAAAACATCGAATAAAATTTGTTTAAATGTCCATGTTTGGCCTGAGAAAAGGGACCTCTTTTCGTTATGGCAAAATAACATAGGTCCGATAAGAGGTCCCTTTTCAAAAACACATTAGAAAAGAAACATTACTTTAAAAACTAGCCTCCCCTGAGGCCTAGCGTTGGTTTAGAGAACTACGGCAAATGTTACCTAAATGCAGGACCGTTTCTTGTGTGTTTAAAACCAGTGCAACAACAGGTACCTTTACTAAAGCAGTATTGGCAGCATTTGAAACAGCTGTTTCATTACCAATCAGCTGTGACTGCATCACTTTTAGAATTGTACTCAAGTAGATCGACTTGCAGTTTTATTTGATATTGATAAGATCCAATTAAAAATAATTTAGACTTGATAAAATAAAAACGTCTTTAAAAGCAACTAATGTCCTGTCTGAGAAAAGGGATCTCTTGTCGTTATGGGAAATAACACGGGACCGACAAGAGGTCCCTTATCAAATTTTTAGTTTTCTGTTACATTACTTTATAAAAACGAGATTTTAATGAATTCTACTGGTTTTTTAAATAACTATTACTGTTATTCTGAAAAAAGAAGTCTTTAGCTTTGTTTTGATGTTTGATATATTTCTTAAATACAAAAAATGTGGGTTCCATGTGAGTTTAAAGTTTTAAAACAAGTTTTTCTCAAAATGCCGCTTACAATTTGTTCATAATTTTATGCTTAATTTAAAAATACCAATAACTCAAAATCTATAATTGCCGACAAGAGGTCCCTTTTTACTTTCCGCCTCACATATATCTGCCAGTGTTGCCTCTATTCAAAAATAAAAATCAGATAGAAGATCCATTCTGTAAATGTAGGACTGACAGTTTTCTCCTAGTCCTCCTAAAATCGCACATGTCTGACGGTGTCGATGATGGTTAGTCTATAGATTTCACTTATCGCAATATAAAATATTCAACTATTTAAGTATGAAAAGAGATAGTACTATTGAATTTGTACTATCTATTAATTTGAGGTTAGGTTATAGGATTATAATAGGCCGATAATGATTATAATAAGAGAAACGTACAGGTATCAAATAAGCAAACATTCTCAGGGCATCAGCAAACATAGCTGAGAAGACAAATTCACTAACACAGCAAGCAGAAAAACATATAAAGATGCAAAACATTTAGCAATTTTTCAGTTCCATTGGGATGTTTATTGGGTGAGGAGAGAGATTACGTCGCCCTGCGTTTTACCACATTATAATATAATCATACAGCCGAAGCTCAGCTATTCTTCTTGCAACCAAGGATGCTAACGATCCTTGCATGGTCTAGCAAATAAAATGATTTATTTGAATATTTACACTCTGTTAATTGCATTGCAGCATTGGTAAACCACTATGCTATCTAGCAGAGATGCTGTAACTCTGCGATATGGCCACTAGGATTGCTAGCGTCGAGCAACTGCAATTTTTCTCAAGAATAAGCGTTACTACTGTGGTTTTTACCATCAATTCTGGGGTTTCAAGTTGTATCTGACTTATTTTGAGAACGTCTTGGTATTGATAAACATTGTTTTGACCCCAGTTGCTCTCCTCACCTGATGACGATTCCAGTATTGGCAATAGAAACAAACAGACTGTCCAAGGCAATTTGATGTACACATGCACCTATGCTGCTATCTAACGGTGATTTGATAAAAATATGTGTTTGAACAACTGACGTACTATTATCTCAGCTACTAGTCACTTCAGCCAGTGCTGGAGAGATATAGAGAGAGATAATATAAATATATCTCCTAATATATTATCTATTAATTGTTATGCTATAGATAATACATTTATATGAATTCCATCAACTGTATCAAATTAAAAACAGCAAAAAAATAAATAAATTAAAAAAAATCATGCAACATTTTACACTCAGAGAAGTTTAGCTTTCTTTCACTTCAGATTTATTGATTGCATTCTTACTTAGCATTAAAAAAAAACTTATAAAGTATTCAAATTTCTTTGGTCATACTATACCTCAATGGCAGAGTTTGCTAGATTGGCTGAGGATATGTTGAAGGTCAAGGCTTCATTCCAAACAGGATTGGTGGTGGCCTTTCTAGAAGCCGTTTTCTTCTTCTTCACTCTTTTCCCACCACTCAACAAATAGACTTTGACGAAAGGGTCTAATGAACAAAGAATAAATATTGGTTACAACTGAAAAAGACTGGAGGTCATAGAAGAATTTAATTTCATTAGCTTCATAAAAGAGGAATATTATTTAAAGTATTTCCAATAAATTGAACTTAAGTGTTAAAGGAATTATTTAATGTGATAGCATGTTATCACTTAAAAAATTGAATAGAATTAATTGATATCTGAACCTACATAGTTATACAGATTTTGTAATGTACCTACCCATACACATAGAGTAGTATTGACCCACCTACCCATCCATACACGTACAGTGGTATTGAACCACCCATCACCCATTATTAACTTAGACTAGTACTGACCACATATACTGTATTGTACCTCTCAATACCCAGCCAGCCACTCATACACGTACAGTGATATTGACCCACCTACCCATCCATACACGTACAGTGGTATTGAACCACCCATCACCCATTATTAACTTGGACTAGTACTGACCCACATATACTCAATACCCAGCCAGCCACTCATACACGTACAGTGATATTGACCCACCTACCCATCCATACACGTACAGTGGTATTGAACCACCCATCACCCATTATTAACTTAGACTAGTACTGACCCACATATACTGTATTGTACCTCTCAATACCCAGCCAGCCACTCATACACGTACAGTGATATTGACCACCTACCCATCCATACACGTACAGTGGTATTGAACCACCCATCGCCCATTATTAACTTGGATTAGTACTGACCCACATATACTGTATTGTACCTCTCAATACCCAGCCAGCCACTCATACACGTACAGTGATATTGACCCACCTACCCATCCATACACGTACAGTGGTATTGAACCACCCATCGCCCATTATTAACTTGGATTAGTACTGACCCACATATACTGTATTGTACCTCTCAATACCCAGCCAGCCACTCATACACGTACAGTGATATTGACCACCTACCCATCCATACACGTACAGTGGTATTGAACCACCCATCACCCATTATTAACTTAGACTAGTACAGACCCACATATACTCAATACCCAGCCAGCCACTCATACACGTACAGTAGTATTAATCACTCCATCAACCCATACACATACGGTGTAATGATTCAATTGTGTGGATTATCATTACCACTGTTTGTGTAAGGGTGGGATGGTGGGTGGGTTAATACCACTGTACATGTATGGGGAGGAGGGGAGGTGGTTCATACAACTGTAAATACCTTATATATCTTTGTTTAGTGATTTTGTAGGCAATTTTACAGGGTTTTGTTTGTGTATATATTATATTAAAATCAATATTTGAACATTAGACATTTTCAATTCACCTTTAATAAGCATATTTTGATTTTGATTTGTAGTGGATTTTCATCCAGTAAGACCATATAGTCGTTGATATCAGGAAAGGGAGCTTAGAATGTTTTGATTCTACCATTGTAAAATGTAAAACAATATTTATGCATGTTTACATTTTTATCTATTGATTTAATGTTTCTTTTATTATTTATACAAAGGGATGCTCTTGTGCATTATAGCGGTATCGCTTGTAATAGATAATTTGTAATCTGAAAAACACCACTTCTTACAAGCTATTTCAAGTCGAAAGTTCAGTTTTTAATTAACTTTGCTTTGTTTGGGGAGCAGCAGATGTTTTAAAATGCCATGATTGACGTTCTACTATGCATTAATCATTGGCATTTCAAGCAAGTTCATAAATCAATAAAATATACATACCAGCTTAATTCCTTTATGTTTATCTTCCCGGTTTCACAGAATCTACAGATAAAGGGCATGTATCGTCTATGTTAGTGGACATTTTGTCTTACTTGTATAATTCTTATGTCAGCTGAACATTCAGATCTCACTATCTGCATTTTAAAACTAGAAAATGAAATTTGCTTTGAATAACGAAACCTTTTTGAAATTGGCACTTTAAAAATGAATGAACTAAAAAAGGTTATCCTACGAACTTTAAATTTATGAAAGCATTAACTTATTTATTAAAAGGTTATCCTAGGACTAATTAAATATTTGTGCTGTACTAATTAAATGTATTGGCTGTAATAATTAAATATATACGTGCTGCACAAATTAAATGTTCGTGCTGTACTAATTAAATGTATTGGCTGTAATAATTAAATATATACGTGCTGCACAAATTAAATGTTCGTGCTGTACTAATTAAATGTTCGTGCTGTACTAATTAAATGTATTGGCTGTAATAATTAAATATATACGTGCTGCACAAATTAAATGTTCGTGCTGTACTATATATTCTTTTTGCTGTACTAACAGAATGTATGTGCTGTACAAATTAAATGTTTGTGATATACTAATGAAAATCCCTAGGGTAACCTTTTTTAGTTCATTTATTTTTAAGGTGCCGATCATCAAGATATGGGAGAATATGGAGAGTGAGTTTGAAGATAAGCCAATGATGTCACTGTTACAAACTAAGGCTGACTGTTTCTTAAAAAGTAATTAATTAACAGCCCAATAAAAAATGAATGATGGTTATCAGCTGATCCCTTTCAAATCTGTTTGTTATAACTCTGATTGGGAACGAACTTGCAAGCTGGGATTAAAATAACTACGCTAGTGACCAATTACCGATCGGTGTGCTTTTAGGCTAGAGTAAATAAAAGAGAAACAGGCTACTCTTACTCGGTAATGTTCTACAAACTGGTGAAAAATAAGAAGAAAATTATTTTAGTTCCAAATGAAAATATACAATAGAAAGTAAATAAATGCCTAAAATATCCTTTGGTCTTCTAAGGTTACAGCTTAATCGTACTATTTTCATAGAACGGCGATACTAAAACATTTTGATATGGATTGTTCATAGATTTAGGTAAAAGCTGCTGTTTTTAAATGCAACAAAATTCTATTCTACTGTACAAAATCGCACCACAATCATTTGTTATGAAAATATGTAGTTACATTTTAAAGCATTATATTAAAAAAACTAAGAAGAACAAAATGATCACACACATGAAGTAGAGATAGTTGAAAATTACCTATAGTTTCCTTGTTCTGCAGTCTGAAGAGGTTTCTAGCTTTGAGAAGGACAACTGTAAGTCTCTCGGCTGAAGGCAGGTAACTCAAGGACATTAGTACTTCCTGGAGCTCTTCTGGAGGCTGTTGGAAAGTGATAAGTGTAAAGGTCTATACCAATAGTTTTAAATAAAAATTGACTTTCTGGATAGGAGAGTTGCTGTATATGAGTATTGAATCTTCACTAGACTAGAATGAGCACCTGAAATTAGAGAAGACAATCAGAATCTTCACTATACTAGAATGAGCACCTGGCATTAGAGAAGACAATCAGAATCTTCACTGGACTAGAATGAGCACCTGGCATTAGAGAAGACAATCAGAATCTTCCCTAGCCTTGCACATTGTAGACTATCTTAAGACAAATTATAATCAATCTCAGTACAGTATGTTAGTAAACATTATTTGAAGTTTTTCTAGCTACTTTAGGACTCAGGGAAGATCTCAATCAATGATCTTCGCTTATGACTGGTAAATAATATTTGGAGATTTCCAATCTTTCAATTGTACAGAACACTTAAAGCATTAGAAATCTCCAAATATTATCTACGAAACATGAAACAATCCAATGCTAACAAATAACTTTCAAACAACAATCTTCTCTTAGTTTAATGAAAGAACCATTACATATAATCCTTAACTGTCTTCTCCAGTGAATAATTTTATTGCATGTCAAGTCTCCAGCCCTCTACTATAAAACTACTTGTAACTCCATCGACTATCAGAACAGCAGTTAACGTCTATCTGCTTTCCAGGCAGTACGTTTATCCATAGCTGACGCCTGCGTTTAGCAGTTGAACATTACTACACTTTAAAATATTTCATGCTTACATTTTTAAAAATATCATAAATTGTGAAATGCTTTATAGGAGGTGACTAATTCTCCATGCTGTTGAATTTTGTCTAACTGGTTTTGTTTTATTTTAAAGAACATATAAATATTAGAACATTTATTTTTATTTAAAAAGAAAATTAGGGGATAAAATTAAAATATGATCTCAGGGGCTTTACACAATTCCATTCTCTATTAATAATTAACAAACAGATCCTTAATAAGGATCAAATCCAATTTGGTGGCAGATGTAGCACACTCTTAAACGAAAAAGAGAAAATCCTTAAAGTTCTGAACAAAAGGGTTCTTTGCCATCTAACAGTTAGGATCATGTATAGAATTAATGAACTTTAACCTAAACAAACATAGATGTTTGAGACATTTTTATGGGCTATTTTAAGAATTTATTTTTGGTCCATAACACAGAAAAAAAAGAAAAGAAAACAAGAGATGTTCACAGCAAATTGTTTGGATAATCACACAGATTAAAATAGGCTGTACCACAATTTAAGAGTTCCATTTAGCATTAACAGCATTTTGTTTACATTTATCAAAAACAAACATTTATTGAATTTGAAGGTTATTACAACAATCAACATTTTCAAAATATGATTAATTAATAAAATATTTTAAATATTAACAAAACGAAATAATATTATTCTATATAAGTTAAACCAGTTAGAAAATATTTGATAAAGACCAGTTAAAGACCAAATAATTGGAACTACTTAATATAATTAACTAAATATATTTAGTAAATTATTTTAGTTAATTGTTTACTATTTAATAAACCTTCTGATAACCCAACCTAACCTAATCTAACCTAATTGTACATAACTCCCATAAATAATAAAAACAACAGGGAGTTATGTACAACTGATGATAAATTTCAAAAATACATACTGAACAAATCAACTATCTTTAAGCCTGGTGTAGAACAATTTAAAGTGTTTTTGGAGTTGTGATGCTTCCTGGTTATGGTGGTTTACTGGATAAAGAAGGTATCAGTTAAGCATTTGATAGCTATAGAGTTGAGAGCTAGTTTTGTTTGGGTATGTTTTGAGAGTTGTTATTTTTATTAAAATGGTTATGGATATCAGATCTTAAAATATGACTGTTTATTATTTATTTAGCAGTTCTACTGATGTACAATATTGTTTAATATATGTTAAATTGAATTAAACTTTTAAAACTCTATTAAAAAATGTAAGTACAGTATATAATATTTAAAACGCCTCCTGATCTTTTTAATTCTGTAATCAACAGATGTTAGTACCTTCTTGTGTTTGGTTATGTCTCCCCAGACCTCAACACTGGAAGTTACGTCGAGGTCGGCCATGCTGACTCTTACTTCTCCAACAACATCGTTCCTTGAAAACCGATCATAGTCGAAAACCTGTCAATCATAACACTGAGTTACTGAAATTAATTGTTATTGACCTTATAATAAGTTTGCATCTAAGGGCATATACTTATTCATAATCATGATGTGAAGTAGTGCATCATGTTAGAGTTAGTAGAAATTACCTTAAACATTTCATAGTAAAACATTATCAGCCAAGCTATTGTGTCATGTTTACGTTTTTGTATCAGCTGCTAGAAATAAATTATTATATTAAATTAATGCCAATGTTACTCTTATGGAAAAATAAGCAATAAGCCCATGTAAACTGGCAAGGGGAGTTGGTGACAATAACACATACAGTACGTACACAGGTCTGCAAGCCCATGTAAACTGGCAAGGGGAGTTGGTGACAATAACACATACAGTACGTACACAGGTCTGCAAGCCCATGTAAACTGGCAAGGGGAGTTGGTGACAATAACACATACAGTATGTACACAGGCCTGCAAGCCCATGTAAACTGGCAAGGGGAGTTGGTGACAATAACACATACAGTACGTACACAGGTCTGCAAGCCCATGTAAACTGGCAAGGGGAGTTGGTGACAATAACACATACAGTACGTACACAGGTCTGCAAGCCCATGTAAACTGGCAAGGGGAGTTGGTGACAATAACACATACAGTACGTACACAGGTCTGCAAGCCCATGTAAACTGGCAAGGGGAGTTGGTGACAATAACACATACAGTACATACACAGGTCTGCAAGCCCATGTAAACTGGCAAGGGGAGTTGGTGACAGTAACACATACAGTACGTACACAGGTCTGCAAGCCCATGTAAACTGGCAAGGGGAGTTGGTGACAATAACACATACAGTACATACACAGGTCTGCAAGCCAGTGTAAACTGGCAAGGGGAGTTGGAGACAATAACACATACAGTACGTACACAGGTCTGCAAGCCCGTGTAAACTGGCAAGGGGAGTTGGTGACAATAACACATACAGTACGTACACAGGTCTGCAAGCCCGTGTAAACTAGCAAGGGGAGTTTGTGACAATAACACATACAGTGCATACAGGACTGCAAGCCCATGTAAACTGGCAAGGGGAGTTGGTGACAATAACACATACAGTCCATACACAGGTCTGCAAGCCGGTATACCCCCCCATATGTAATCCCTACCAGATTAATTGTTTATTTTTTTATACATACCCAACCTTGTATGAAGTGGTTCTATTTTATTAAAAGAAAAATCGCAAATAAACCCACCCACCCTTCCCATACACATACAATATTGACCCCCCCCTCCCATACACATACAATGGTATTGATCCACCCACCCTCCCATACACATACAATGGTATTGATCCACCCACCCTTCCATACACATACAATGGTATTGATCCACCCACCCTCCCATACACGTACGATGGTATTGACCCAACCACCCTCCCATACACATACAGTGGTATTGACCCACCTACCCTACCATACTCGTACAATGGTATTGATCCACCCACCCTCCCATACACATACAATGGTACTGATTGTATGTGTATGGGATTCCACATACAGTGGAATTGACACACCCGCCCACCCATACATGTACAGTGGTATTAACCCACCTGCCCGCCCATACATGTACAGTGGTATTGACTCACCCGCCTGCCCATACACGTACAATGGCATTGACCCACCCACCCACGCACACACGTACAATGGTATTATACGTTTGTGGGTCAATAAAAAAAAGCCAATAATAATAATAATATACTAATAATATGATTATTAGTATATTATTATTAAATACACGTAAACTGGCAAGGGGAGTTGGTGACAATAACACATACAGTACGTACACAGGTCTGCAAGCCCATGTAAACTGGCAAGGGGAGTTGGTGACAATAACACATAATGGCCTAGAGCTTGTAAAAGCCATTCGACCAGTGACTGGTAGATCATGTGACTTTTTCTTCAAGTCAGAGTGAGTGACAGAGAGCATATCGACCATATTTTTCTTTGGTCAGTTAGCAGACGAGACATGCACCGTCTGCTAACTATCTATGTCTCTCTCGCACTCAGGGATATAGCTAAGCGGCGCCATGGCGAATTCACTTGATTTTGCGCACTTTCCTGCAAAAAGGGGGTTCGGGGTTTCCACCTTATGTGTTTGAAAATGTGGGTGCAAAATTGAAGGGTTTTTAATGTATTGGAGCAGTTTTTACCGTGCCAAAGGAGATATTTTAATGCACAAATTGAGGTAATACATAATTACTTTAAAGTAGATAAATAAGTTTATCTACAGTCTGCACATAAAAGGCAATATACTTTATATTTTATTTGTTTAGGCTATTTGAATGTATAACATTATTTTATTTTAACATCAACAAAGATTTCGAAATTTGTTGTGTATATTGGCTCGTTTACACTCAATTCTGGTATTTCTGAGGAACAGTCAAATTCAATTAGTAACAAAACTACACAGCCACACAGGTCATTGTAGTTGTACAACAAAACTATTCAGTGACAGTGACAGTGGCAGTGAAGAGGGAGATGTTGATCTCCAAGAGTACCAGTTCCCTCCAAGAGTGTCTGAAGACCTAGGTGTTTCACCGTTAGATTAGAAACAGGATTAAATATACAGGCCAATAATAATTTATTGTATAGCTATCAGATATGCTTCATTTTAAGCTAGTTCATTCGATTTAACATATAAAATTAAATAGTGGATCATAACGAGGCATACAAATGTCCAATATGAATCATTTTTACATATTTATTATAAGCAAAATAAGGCAAATTATCTTAAAATAAAAAATACTAGCAATTATCTAGAATTGAAAAAAATTATTACATTTATTTGAGCTTTCCAAGAAGCGTGCCAGAGAGTATAAACAGGATTACATGTACATGTAAAATAACAATTTATTTTATAGATGTACAACGAGGCTTACAACTGTGTGATATGAATTATATTTACATATTTATTATCAGAAAAGTAAAGAAAATTGTCTCAAAATAAAAAATATTAACAATCTTCAAGGATAAAAAAATTTATAATTCATAATTTTGAAACAGGCTGTTCAGGAGGCCGGCCCGAGAGTCAGGGACAAGGTTGTGGATTTCCACCGCTGCCGTGCAGTGTTGCTAATACCGTTTCAAGTTAAAATCTAAAAATCTCAAATGCATACTTAGTGCGCATTTGTAAAGTACACATTCATTTGTAAAACGTACAGTTTTTTGTAAAGCTACGTTCAGAATCAGCCACGTTTAAAGGCATGGTAAAAAATATCCTAAAATTTATTTCTATATATAGATAGTTAATAAGAATGTATAGCTTTCACTAGATCTAACTGTATCGGCCGCCACCACTACCAATATCCCCGTACTACTGTCAAGGCAGAAATTACGAGTACCCGAGTTTTAAGGCTGTTTCCTAAGAAACTAGAGGCCTATGAAAAACCAATCACACCATTTCCCTTTGTTTAAATGCACGTTATAGCATATGCATAATTAATTGTGTTATAGGTTTTAATCATATGACATTCATGTGTTATAAGTAGGAAAAAAAAAAAAAAAAACGGAATTTGAACTAGTTTTTATTGAGCGTCACTTTACACTTGACTCGTCAATGAATCGCATTTATATTTCAATATCTAGTTGACAGGACGTAGTTTTCTACAAGTTTAGCTTTTGTTATAAGAATTTTAGCTTTACAAGAAAAAAAACTTCTTTCAGTTTCTTAAAACAATGTTTTCTTCTTCTAGAAGACTAAAATTAATAGTTCATGTTGTAATCCTTATGGAATGTATAGTTAGGAAACATTACTTTTATATCAGTAAGTACATACAGTGATTTTAAATAATTTGTAAATTAAAGTAGATTTTCATCAATTTAAAACCAATTCAATTACTTACGCATATAAAAGTAATTTATCGTAAGTACATATTCCAATAAGCATTACAATATGACCAAGTAATTAATTTTACGACCTATTGAAACCATGAAAACTTTGTTTTAAGAAATTAAGAAGACATGTTTTACTTCGAAAGTTAAGATTCTTAAATTTATAAAACTTATAGAAAACAGTCTTTCCAACCACGAAATTAAATATAAATGCGATAAGTTATTGGTTTTTTTTTAATTAAAAAAGTGTAAATTTCATGCACAGTGAAAACTAGTTAAAATTTCTGAACTTTTTTTGTTCCTTCTAGAATAACAATTATTAACCATTACGATAAAAATAAATGTAATAATGCATATGCCATAACGTAAAAATATTAAACAAGCAAAACAATAGTGCAATTGGATTTTTCGTAGGCCTCTTAGTTTATTATTAAACAACCTTCGAACTCGGGTTCAAACATTTATTTCTGCGGCAACAGTAGCCATCTGGGCATCTGACGCACAACAGATTTAAAAGCACTGCCAACAAATGTCTGGATCAGGACAATCGAAATTCCCTCATTCATAACGTAAGCCCAGAGCATGTTGTAATTTTTAAAATACTACTGTCTTTTACTACAATTGTTCAAGACTTTTTTTAAAGAGTCATATCCCATACAAAAATATGAATTAAAAAGTGAATTAGACAGAAATTCTCTGTAATATTAAATTCTATCACTGACATAACAAAATGAGAAATTCATCACTACAATTATGAGATTGTGAATTAAAAATGGAAAAGTGAAAATATATAAAATAAAAATCTTTTTCTAGTTTTATCAAACATTTACAGCTACTTGACTATTTATAATGTAATTTATAATTATAAACATGTACAGAAATGTTAATAAGAACTATAAAGTTGCATCTGAATGTAAATATAAAATCAAATACATGAGAAAATTACCTGCAAGATCAGCGTTTTTTCCTTGAGATCCTCATGAGAGACTGGAAACTTGAAGTGTTGGTCAAAGAAAGGATTTGGATCATTTCTGTGGATGGCAGTTTGGCGCTTTCTGGAATCCACTTCGGGTGACATCGATAGACGGACGTAAGGATCGTTGAAGCCCCCTTGGCCACTTCCGGCCAGATCATGAGCTGCAATAAAATCAAAGTGAGAAGATACTTTTAAATTAACTGCTTTATTTGAATTTAAACTTTTGATATTTTAAGGCAGGTGTCTGATTTTGTATTAAAATTAAATAAATATAGTTCTTGACATGGGAGACATGTAAAATTGATGAGGTTAGAACTACTGTCCTCTCTTACACGTAACTATTTTCCATAGTAGAACCGAATATAATGTAAGTTTGCATTAAGTTTTTATTAAAAAATATTAACTCAGGTACTTGGTTTAGTACATGATGGAAGGTTGCATTTATTTTTTACGGGTTTCAATTCCTTTGCTTTTTATTCTTTGCTTGGCAGCTCTCTAAACATTACTTGAAGATCTATTTAAATATAAAATATACTTCATTCATTAATCTCAATCAGAGGTTTTTTTATCAGTGTAGAATTTCAAAATTATCTAGAAACGATTCAGAATTTATAATAATAATTGTTAATAAATATTAAAAGTATGAGTTGTTGACAAAGACACAAATATAAAGTTCAATAGTCTGGCACTATGCACAAGATGTAGAATTCCTTGAGAATGTAGAAGGAGTAATCTTGAATGCAGAATTTTAGTTATGTATTTTATTTGATACGTACTAACACGTATCAGGTTATTTATAGTGTTGCATGAAGAGGGAGAGGGGTTGTAATACTCAGTCTGCTATTGAAACTTTGGAGACATCGCTTATAAGAACTAATCACGGTATTCATATATGATATGCAGATGATATTATACTTTCAACTCTACATGAGGTCATATAAGAGATACTTCTACCTGATCTAGCCACCCTCAATAATTATTTTAGAACCTGAACCTGGAACCTATGCCAACAATCGAACAAAGATAGAAGTAGCCTGATTTCACCTGAGTAATAGACTAGCCAATTAAACATTGAAAATCTTTTTCGATGGTGTTAGGCTGAAACATAATGTACATCCACAGTATTTGTGAGTCAGTTTAAATCAATCTCTTTATTTTAAAAATCACCTACAGAAAACAGCAGCAAAAGTGAGAACCAGAACTAACATTGTGCAGGAACTTGCTGTATCATTGTTGGAACACAACACAAAAGTCCTGGAATACATCTTTGCCCTTGTTTTACTCTACTGTTGAATACTGTGCTCCTATGAGGCTTAACAGTACATATGTACGAGAGATTGGTGACCAACTAAACAGGACCATTAGCGGGTCCCTCATATTAACCCCTCCACCACGGATTCCAGTGCTGTGTAACATAGCTCCGGATATACGACAAAAAGAGACATTACTCACAGTGTTTAAAAAGATCTTATCTAATCCGAATCTCTCCATTTTGCAAGATATCTCACAACGTTTTGGGCAACTTAAATCTAGAAAACCACTTCTTCGATTAGCCTCCCAGTTAATTTCAAACAAATGTTTACCAGAAACCAGCTGGGTATATGGGATATGTTTGATGGTCGAAACAAGTTTTTGATTATCAGACCCCATGACTATCATTGGTGGTATGAATGAACCTTCCTTGTAAGAAGTGGACTATGTTGAGTCGCTTTCAAACAGGCAAGTTGTTGAGTGGAAAGATGCAACTAATGGAAATATAAGTGGGGAATGGCAAATGATCAGACATGTGACTGGATGGACGAATTTCAAACTATGGATCACATAGTTAAGGATTGACCATTGCGCTCTTTTCAGGGAGGTTAAGCTGGTCTTTATTCAATTATAGGAGCAGGTGTTGAATGGTTGTGAAACCTGGACTTGTAACGGGAGATCACATTTAAACACTAAGACACAAGTACTTCAGATCTTTACTTGGTGGTTTTGGACCGTTGTCTCATAACAACATTTGTAGAATAAGTTAAAAATGCCACTGGCGTAAATAGAAAAAAATTATTATTTTGTCTACATTTTTCTTTCCTTGTATTTTGATTTTAGTATATGTCATTAAAAGCCATATTTTATGTATATGGTGTTCAGTCATTAAAGATTTTATATTTCACATTCTACTTTATCTATTTTGGTAGAGCCTTTGAAATATTAATGATTTGTGATATTGAAAAAAAACTAATAATAAATATAAAGAATAAAAGAGAGTTGTAGATAATTTAATTCTTATATTCTAATATATGCCACAACAAAGAATAAGATATATCTATTTTTTCATCCAAAAAAGATATATGAGATAGCAATGTGACTATTGTCTGTGTGAAATTGAGAAACCTGTTAAAAAACAAGTATGATCTGGAATTACCAGGCTATAGATTACTAAAAAGAATTTACGATAATCTTTTCCTGTAAAAATATGCACATAATTGGTATTTGAAGAGTTTTCAGGTAATATACTTTGACCCTTACTATAGCCCAAATGAGAAATTATTTTTACAAGAAAGTGATTCTGATATAATAAAACGGAAAAAGGTACTTCCAGGGATGGCTTTGTTGAAGTATCACATTTATTATAAACCTCCCCACTCCCCCTAAATATTACTGGGGTTTTTGGTTAAAAAAAAAACAATTATTATTTATTACCACATTATTGTGCATTTCATTTGACGTTGCCACTTCCTTGAGCCATTTACTTTACCCACATCACATAATAAGAAGTTTTTACTCAAAACTAATCTTTTTGCCCCTTTCCGTAAGTGGTTAAACAACCTAGGTAAGGATTTTAAATAGGATGGTAGCTTGAAAATGAAATGTTGGCATTTAGAAATAAAAAAAATAAATAAACAAACAAACAAACTTAAAAGGATCTTTACAAAACACCTTTTGCTAACAGAAAAACATTTTCCTGATACAAAGTCATTTAATGAAAAAATAGAAGAAGCAAAACAAGGGAAAGAAGGAACTATTGAAAACATTTCTAAGCTATCGATATTTCCATCTACTTCAGTCTCAACAGTAACAGCATTCAGAATTAAAGACATGAATGAATGACAGAAATTCTCTGTAATATTAAATTCTATCACTGACATAACAAAATGAGAAATCAACACTGCAATTATGAGATTGTGAATTAAAAATGGAAAACCAAACAGCAAGGCACAGACAGACATCTTCCTAGTTGATACTGGTTCAAATTGAAATGTGTGTTAAAATACATGTTTGAAGAGGTGGGATTGAAAATAAAAAAACATTATTAGACAAGGCATGTAAGGAGCTGGGAAATTGGGTGAAATATTAAATTATTTATAATACTGGGTGAAAAAGAGTGTGACACTACTTTTGATGAGTTAAGCAGCTTACATATATTCATAGCCTTTTGATGGTTAATAATTTTTTAACATCTTCAGAGATTTGTTTAATTTTATAAAAAAATTGTTATTCTTTCCAATCTTTTGTTTGTTCAATACTAGATATAAAGGGTATAATCCATTGTTAGTAATGTGTTTGAGAAACCTGTGAAGTAATATGAATAAAATGGGGTGAATAAAAGACAAGCACTTAAGGGTTCATACTCAAAAATGGATAATGTAATACACATAGCTGAAAGTGTCTCACAGTTCTAAGAACTAGGCTACAGATATTCTTCAAGGTGTGTTGATGTTCTAGTTAACTGTTTAGAAAATTATGATAAAAAAGGAGTAAACCTAAATATGAAAAAGATGAAAAAGCTAAAATAATAAAATCCGAAAAGAGCTTGGAGTTTATTTATAAACCTGATGTGCTTGAACACAAGTAAATTTGAATTAAGAGTAACTAAAATTTCACGGTGTAATTAAACAGTCATTGATGAATCTTATTAAAAAACATAAACAGAAAATAAAAATTATTATGTAAAATTTCAATCACTATATTCCCCCAAATCTCAGTTTCTAAAAGAATTTCCTTCATGGAGAAACAAATGAGCATTTTTATCTCATGCAGGACGCCTCAACATTGATTATAACCAGGATTAAGTAACGAAATCAATTAAATACCTCTGTACATGCTACAAGTAGGATATTTGTGCTGAAGAATTAATAGTTTAATTAACTAAGAATAATTAGATTTAAACATTCATCTTGTACTAAGTAGAATGATAGCAATATTCACACAATTTCTGACGAAGGGGCCAGTGAAAAAAATGAAAATGTTAAGCATTTATGAAACCTAAAGGGACAGTAGGAAAAACTTGTACAGTAGGAAAACAAGAGAGGAAAGGACTTGAGGCCCTTTGGTGCTGGAGAAGGATCTTGAAAATCAGCTGGAGACATAGATGTATGAATGAAGAGACTCTGAGAAGAATAAAAGAAATCAAATTTCACTGGAATCTGAAGAATCTGAGAGAAGAAGAGACAAACACGTGGCAAACCAACATCACTGAAAAATATCAGAAGAAGCTGAGCTATTGAAGGAAAAAATGACTGTGGACAACCAAGGTGAAAGATATGGCGTTGACCCCACCACCAGTCCTACCCTCCTGGCTCCTATACACTTACTTACACACGTTAATGAAGTATCTTGTATTCAATTAATTTATGTACAAAATACTTAATCATTAGGCAACTAATCCACTGTCTCGTTACTGAGTTCGACTTACCCAATAGCAAGTACAACTAAGGGACCTGCAGCTTTTACGTGTAATCTAAAAGAGAGGGGGGGGGGGGAGAAAGAGAGAGAGAGAGAGTTGATAAAGTATTAAGAAAAAAGCCTAATCAACAGCAGTGAATTTAACTCTATTGTTAGATGATAACTTGCTGTTTGGTTATAAGAGCTATGAAAAGGTTAACAATAATAATAATAATAGCAAACTAATTTTATTTAGTCTATATAAAGAATGCATAGTTGTCAACATGAAGTTTTTATATAAAGAAATAGACATTTTAGAAAAGCTATTTCTATGAGAATTTTGTTGAGGAAAAGTTATTTACAATGTGGATTTGGATTCATATCTCAGATTTAAATACACCCTTAATTAGTGATTCAGGGCTGGTACTCGGAGATCTAGGGTTACAGGACTGCACTTGTTTTGGTATGGAAACAGCTATATACTATTACTTGATAAAACAAAACTTACTTATTAAATTCTACAATGTTTTATTATAAACTATGACCATATGTTGAGAACTGTCCAATATGGAACTATTATGTACAGTACATACAAATATTAATTAAATATAATGTTATTTATTCCATTCTAAAACGGGTTTTTTCCATTCACATAAAACAAAAATAATTTAGCTGTCTAATATCAAAGGTGTTCATAAATCATTATATGAGAAACTAACAACAAAACATTTCTACAAGTAACACAATTTTGAGTTACATGGAAGGATAGTCTTATATCTTAATAATTTGTAATAAATAAACATAAAATTATGCTAAATTTGTTTACATTTTATTTTCAACTCAACTCTGAAATACAACAATAACCATCAGCTGTTTACCATAGTAAATAAATATGACTGAACACAGAGTAACAAAATAGATACATCAATGCTCCCACTTAAATTTTCTACTCCTTAAATAAGCCTTATTTCATCACTATATCTTTTCCAAAGTTGAGCATTGTTCATTCGAACTGTGTACATGACGTTTTCTATAAAACCAGCAATACTTCCAACAGAAAGTATTCTTTTTCACTAGAACTGGATGAAAAGTTTTTAGCTAATACCTGCTGCCCAACTGAGAATGTTCTTTTCGTAGATTTCGTTCTGTTTTTGCCTGTACTAGTACTAGTATATAGTCATCAAATCTAATTCTGTTCTTATATCCCTTCTAAAGATTAATATGTAAGGAGTTGTCCCTGTTGTGGCATGTTGTACATTTCTCAACTGTCTCAGGATTGTGTTTAGTTTTTCATCTATGTTTCCAATGTCACTAGCATACAACAAGTCTTTAACCGTCTGAAACGTCCTTTGAGCTTAGCCGTTAGAATTCGGGTGAAAGGGAGCTATGGTTTTGTGAAAAAAATCTGTATTTCTGTAAATACTCTTCAAACGTTTTTGATGTTAGTTGCGTTCAACTATCTGATACGAGTACACGTGGAAAACCAAATGTACAAAATAGTTTATGCAGCTGTCTTATACACCAATCAGTTGTCGTTGACTTTGTTGGAAGTATCTCCACCCACTTACTATATGCATCCACCACAATGAAATACCACCACCCTTTTAGTGGCCCTGCATAATCGATGTCTACACATTCCAAAGGCTCATTTGGTGGTTCCCAGAGTTGGTTCACTTCCTTTGGAGGGGTTTTTTTGCTGGCAAGGTAAGCAGTTTTTACTAGATTTTCAATTTCAATGTCAATGTTTTCTAGTAGCATTAGTTTCTAGCTAGTAATTTCATTTTTGTAATTCTTATATGTCCTGCATGTAGTTCATTTAAAATTTATTTACGAAGTCTGGAAGGCAAACAAATTCTGTTTCCTCGGAAAACACAGCCATCTTGTAGACAAAACTCAAGCCATCTTGTGACTAGCACCCAGGTGTTTTAAGCTTTTACTCTGTATCAAATTTTGTAAAATCATTTTTAACTTGCAGTCTAGTATTGTTTCTTCTTTAATTTGTTTTCTTGTTACAGGCATTGTATCTACTTGGTGCATCATATATTGTTCATTATTATCTAAGTTATTTTCAGATATAAAGTGATTGAGAATCTTGATAAAAAATCTGCATTTCCGTGTTTAGTTAAGTTGTGGTACTCAATAGTATACTACAACACTATTGTCAGTCAAATCCAGATAAAAAATATGCGTGGTTAAATATTCTTGAGGCTGTCATCGTTGGTAAGGTTTTTGATGGATCAAATATAGAAAGACACTTCAGTTCTCTACTATATACAGAGATTCCCTGTCATTATCTTGCAACCTATTAATAAATCTATGTTGATTCACTAATGTACTAGGTTTAATCTATGCAGTCTTAAAGGATTTTAGAAAGTTCATCAAATGACTTTTCACTAGGAATTTCTGGAGCAACCACATTACATAGTGTTTGATATATCTCTGGTGAAAGCGTACTTGTAAAAAGACATGCTTTTGTTTTTGAGTCTGTGACTCGTTTCAGTTCAAAATAGTTATTTAGCCTCATAAAAAAGTGTGTACAAATTTCATTTTGTAAATAGGGTGTTAAGTTAACATTAGGCGTGTTTGATACAGAGCTGTTCATTGAACTAGTTGTGAGACTAATTACTAGGCTTATTTAGTTGGTTGTACATGTGTAAGAAAGGGATGTAACAAAGCCCTTGTATTGAGATACAGTTCTTCTTCTTCATACTTGTAAATTTCTTCTTCTTTTTCTAATTCGTCTTCATCTGTCTGTGATGTCTGTGATGTTTCTTAAAATTTCGTCATGTATTTTTAAAAACACTTTCCATTTATCTTCAGTGACTGACAGGCTGATGTACTTTTATTTTGTAAACATGTAGTGATCCTATAATTTGCGCTTTGAATATTCCTCTTTGTTGCTTTAAGTGTTTCAAATCTATTCTTTTATCACTTGTCGCCATTCTTATATCGTAATAATTTGTAATAAATAAGCATAAATTATACTAAATTTGTTTACATTTTATTTTCAACTCAACTGTGTAATACAACAATAACCATCAGCTGTTTACCACAGTAAATAAATATGACTGAACACAGAGTAACAAAATAGGTACATCAGATAGTAAATAGCACTCCTGCCTTCAAAGTAATTACACCTTCAATATATTCACATAGGCCTCGTAAGATTACCTGAGTGGTTGGATCATTCTACTGTTCATTGAAAAAAAATTAATATTTAGTACTTTTTTTAAATTTAAGTATTTAGTACCACAGTACATGTATGGGTGAGTGGGTGGGTGGGTCAATATCCTCTAAGATAGAAAGAATCAAAACATAACTTGAAAGTCTGGAAACCTAAAGGAGGTATTTTCAAGTTAGGTTTTAAAAACTAATTTTATTTTTAAGAAACTGCAGTAAAACTGAGCAGAATCTATTGATATGCTAAGTTTATATTTTGTTTGAGTTATTAAATAGCTAGGATAGGTACCATTTCCCTACTTCCAATTATTTTTGGAAAATACCATAATCATAAAATATTTTTTACTCATAAGTGTAATCGATTTTACCTTCAATAAGATGAACATGTAGATCTGATCGGTCAAAGTCATACTTCAGTCTTAGATGGAGTCTTCCAAGAGAAGGGCCTCCTCTTTGTCCTTGAAGAAAAAGAGGGCCTTCACGTTTTTGGTACAGGTCAGGCTGAAGAGTTCCTAAGGGAGAGGCAGGAGGCTGTTCTTGGACTTGATTTCTTGGAGGGAGTAAAAGAGGCGACAAACATCTTGCTCTAGGAGATTGAGGAACTGGAGATGAACAGACGGATACTAAAGATGATTGGGAAGGAGAAGGTGTGCGTATCTCTGCACCAGGTGACCCAGGAGTACGAGAGTCAAAGGAAGGAGATCTGTGGGGAGAAGGAGAGCGAGGAGGAGGTTCTCGTTCACTGGTGGTGGCAACTCGAGCCAAAACACCTCTTCCGTCTGGGGCGAAAGTCCGAATTTGAGGAGATGATCGCTGACTCTGAAAAATATTGCAATTTATATTTTATAGATAAAGAAAACTTCTCACATATAATAGCTGCTGTTTGAGTGCATTTGCAATTATACAGATA
The DNA here is from genome assembly GCA_035578905.1 of Stictocephala bisonia. Lineage (NCBI taxonomy): Eukaryota > Metazoa > Arthropoda > Insecta > Hemiptera > Membracidae > Stictocephala > Stictocephala bisonia. The sequence continues at coordinate 15,755 of JAQJVL010002789.1, read as the reverse complement.
ACACCTACACAACAATTGGTCTTTTAAGATTAAAACAGAGAGGTAAATTGTTATAATGTGGTCACTAAACAAACCTTATAACTTAATAGTTTTAAATTAATAGAAAAAGTACTACACTAGTATAATAAGTCTTGCTCAGAAAACATTGTTTTTGTATTTTTATAACTTTGTTGTCGTCAGCTGACCAAACGGTGTTTGTGGGGAACCGAGTAAATCAGTTGATTCTTATGACCAGACAACGCTCATCTCTTCCACTTTAAATTTACTTTTCCTAAATTTAATGGAAATAATATTTTTTGGCATCTGTTTGAACTAAGCTATTTAATAAATAATAAGGTTAACGTACCTTTGTCGTCTTCAGCTACAAAATCCTATTTATTGGATTACCGGTTTCAGAGTAAGAACTCCATGTTCACATCCAATGTACGTTGTCAGAACAGTCACATTAAAAACATAATACAAAAATTACATATTTACAAAAATAAAAATAATAAAACATATGATAACATTGCGGTTGGTATGATGGTTAGATCCGGATTGAGTGTGCAGCTGTAACGATGTTATCCAATGCTTACTTGACTTTGAACAATTTTATTTCTATCTTGCCTTCTGTCTTCTTTCACCGGTTGATTCAAATTTGTAATCCGATCAAATAAAATATCTGAAACCGGTAATCCAATAAATAGGATTTTGTAGCTGAAGACGACAAAGGTACGTTAACCTTATTATTTGTTATATATATCAGCTCAGGAGGCTTTAGCAATAAATAAGCTATTTAATTTTTACTATTATTAAATTTATGTTGACAGCTGCTTTTGAATTCATTTGTTTTAATCCTATTATTTTTGTTTGGAAGTTCACAAGTATACCATAAAATGTTTAACATTTCAAACAAACTTTGCTAAATAAAATTTTTGATGAGGTAAAGGATTGTGCCAATCGTTTTCTGAACCCCAAAATCCTAATGAACAAAGATAAAGCAAATTCTTCCTACTAGATTGACAGAGAGACAGACAGAATGATATAGTTCATTTTATATGAAAAAAAAAATCATTTTTTTTAAGAGGTCTAGATAGTCAAAATAAACTCAGATTTACATTTTATCAAATTTGTTATAACTTAAAAGTTAACTAGAAATATAGCATATTATTGTTAAAAATAACATAATTTTAAACCAATATTTAAAACTTTATTGATGAGGCCTTTTGATAACAAGGCTATTATCATCAGACACATCACAAATATTAAATAAAAAAGTAAATAAATATAATATAAGCTTGAATATATAAGTTGGTTCACGAGTTAGGGCTACTAGTTTAATAAATTGAATAATAACTATAATTAAGTACCCTTTTAATAATTTTTTAATAATAATACATTATCGGTTTTGGCTCTTATTATATTCTATTATATTGTATTTATATTCTCTTGATGTAATAATATGTCTTTTCCAAGGAAGTGAAAAAGAAAGTGATGAATTACTAGACTACTTTCTCTAAATTCGTTAAATGACAAAATAAAATTTACAAAAGAAAATAAAGCAAAAGAAATAAACTATTTAGATCTAACAATCACAAATATTGGAAATAAACACTTTCAAAATTTTTAGAAAATCAACCCAAATTGACCTACTAATTCCATATAGTTCTAACCACCCATGGAAGTACAAATTATCTAGTTTCAGATCAATGATAAGCATAATGTTTAACATCCCAATGAAAAAATATGATTATGAAGAAGAAAAAACAACAATAAAATACTTAGCTTCAAAAAATGGTTTCAATCCGACAACTGTTGACAAAATTATAAAAAGAATAAAAGGAAACACAAATAAGAAAATGAAAGAAAAAGAAAGGAAAAAATTTATCAATGTTCCTTATAATACAAAAATGAATAAGGCTATTAGAAAGATTTTTTTAACACAGTAAATATACACTCAGTTATAAAACAAAGAACAATTCTTTTACTTTAATTAACTAACTATCCAACAAAGAAAATAAAAATAACAAATATGAAAAATCTGAAATATATAAAATAAAATGCTCAGAATGCAATTATTTTTACATAGGACAAACCGGAAGAACAGGAAGAACATTTAATTTACGTTACAAAGAACACATACAAGCCATAAGAAACAACAACTCAACATCAATTAAATCTAACTTTGCTGAACATATTCTCCAGTCAAATCACAGTTACCAAAACATCAATGAAAATATTACAATTTTAAAATATGAGAAGAAAGGAGAAAAAATGAATTCCAAAGAAAATGTACACATATACATAAACAATTATAATGACCACAGAACATATTAAATACACAAATTAACATGAAAAATCCTATATATGAAAAAATTAAAAGAAAGAGAAATTAAAAAAACATGAATCAAAAGTAAAATTCAACTTACCCACACACTAAATTAATCATATGTTATGTTTTTTCATGTGTTTTATTTTTATAATTGTTCATTTATTATAGTTTATATTATTTACACTCTGAAGATGGCCTAAGAGCCAAAACCGGTCATGTATTATTATAAAAAATGAATAAAAGAGCACTTAATTATAGTTACTATTCAATTTAATATAAGCTTATATATACAAATGTTTTTATATTTTTAACTTTCATGGCTAAATATATTTATTCTTCTAAATGTTAGTTTTATTATGATTTGGAAGCATAAAAATTGAACTTAAATTAATTTTTTTTTAGTTTAGAAAGTAAAATAGAATTTTGAATCTGTCCATCTTCTTGGTTTAGCAAGTTTTTAGAATTTGCTTTATTAATATACCCTGATTCCCATGAAATTTAAATATTGTGGTGTTGTTATGTTTTAATAAATTTAAATTTTTTTTGTAATACTATGGCCAGTGTTAATGCAGTGGTTGGAAAATTACAGATTTTTCTTCTCGATTAAATGGTATGTGTAAAAAATGTTCTTGAAATCTTTTTTTCATTTTCTTTTTTGTTTGGCTTATATATTTGCTGTTACAGTCATTGCAGTTTATTTCAAAAAAATTCTTGATTTATATTCGTTATCCTCAGTATCTATTGGATTTTTAAATTTATTTTTAAAATTATTTTTAGTTTTATATGAAATATTTATATTTTTGTTTTTTTAATGTTTTGTTGATAGAATTTGAACATGTTGTTCATGTTATACTATTCCAGTTATTGTTTTTTTTTCTTTTATAGGTATAAGTTTTGTTTTTAGTTTTTTCTCTTGCTTCTTATTTGCTATTTTTAACATACAATCTATCAAATTGGTTTCATATCTATTGAAAATTGCCACATTTAAAATATAATTTAGTTCTTTTTTGAATCGTTCTTCTTATAGAGGTGTATTTATTAATCTAAAAATAAGAGAATGGAGTACAGCTCTTTTTTGTGCTGGTGAATGATTGGAGTCATTTGTTAAGTATCGATCAGTATGTGTGAGTTTATGGTATATCTCAAATTCAAGTTCTTATGAAGTTGTGTTTTTAATGATTAATAAGTCTAAAAATGGAAGTGAATGATTATATTCAATTTCATGAGTAAATTTAATGCTGAAGTAAAATCAATTTAACTGATTTATACAATTTTGAAGGTTTACATTTTTGTTACACACTGCAAATATAATCATTCACTTCCATTTTTAGACTTATCAGTCATTAAAAACTCAACTTTTAAAGAACTTTGATTTCATGTATATCGTTAACCCACGCATACTGATTGATACATAACAAATGATTCCAATCATCCAACAGCACAAAAAAGAGCTGTATTCCATTCTCTTATTTTTATATTAATAAATACACCTCTATCAGAAGAAGGATTCAAAAAAGAACTAAATTATAATAAAAATGTGGCAATTTACAATCGATATGATAACAATTTGATAGATTGTATTTATAAAAAGCAAAAAAGAAGCAACAAAACAAAAAGGAAAATTAAAAAAAAAGATTTCAAGAACATTTTTCACACATAACATTCAATCGAGGAGACAAATCTGCAATTGCCAATCACTGCATTAACACTGGACATAGAATTACAAAAAACAATTTAAAATTATTGAAACATATAACAACACCAAAATATTTAAATTTTATGGGAATCACGGTATATTAATAAAGCAAATTTTGAAAAATTACTAAACCAAGAAGATGGACTGATTCAAAATTCTATTTTACTTTCAAAACTAAAAACAAAATTATTTTAATTTCAGTTTATAATGCTTTCAAAGTCATAATAAAACTAACACTTAGAAGAATAAACATATTTAGCCACAAAAGTTAAAAACTTAAAAACATGTTTATATAAGCTTATATTATATTTATTTACTTTTTGTATTTATTATTTGTGATGTGTCTGACAGTGATAGCCTTGCTATCGAAAAGCCTCACAAATAAAGCTTTAAATTTAGTTTTTTTAAATTGTGTTATTTTTAACAATTATATGAAAAAAACCAATACAGCTTCATCTTCAACATAGAAATATAGCCAGTACATTTATTGGAAGATGATAAGTTATATAATTTAATGCACATACACACAGGAACTAAGCAGCATAGCTCCTAGAAATATCTTGTTTAAGCATAGTTATGAAATATTGGAACAATTCCATAAATGGAGGGTTATTATCTTGATTTGAAATTATATCATACTGTAGATTTATATTATACTGGAAGAATATTGTCAACAAGTTGCATTTTAGTCATAACATTAATTTTATACACTTATATAATCAAGGATCATATTAAACTATTTATTGAGGAAGCTTATGAAATGGAAAAATGCTTCATTTAATGAGGCAAAGTTAGGACCATTAGGTCCTCTCTTATACTTAACCTCAAATGTGAAATTTTCAACAAATTATTTTGTAACAATGTTGAGAAACTAGACGACCACATAAATTAATGGACTTCAAAGAATACAAACGCTAACCAAGGATCTATATAAGAATTGTGTTATATAGATCGATGAAGCTAACAAACATAAATGTGTTTAACCTGTTTTGACAAACTGCTGTCTAGACTACTTTGGGAAGAAACTGAAGGTGTTCTTGAGAGATGGCCTTGGACGCCGGGGTAGGACCTGGATTGATGGGTTAGGACCGCTCCAGCAGACACTTCCAGAGGAGAATGGAGTAGTTCCGTGTTGACAGCATGTGCTGCCACAGTGGTGACTGGCTGAACCACATGTTGTTCTTTTGCCACGTTGAACACCTGAAAACAGAGAAGGTTATGTTAGGTTATAGCCGACGTAATGAACTAATTAAAGTGATTTTAGGTTATTAAAACATTCTAATATGTTTAATTCTAAATTAAAAATAAATTACCGATTGTCTATTTTTAATGTGATTCACCGATATTTTAGGTTATGTGTCAGTAACCTCAATAGGTTAGTTAGGTTAGGCTTGGTTGGGTTGTCCTTTAGTATTGTTTATAAATTTAACGTATCTCTTCAAAAGAACAGTGGTTAAGTCAAATTGAGTATGTTCCAAGAATGGTGATGACTCATAACTGAAAAGACTCATGTATTTTTCTTTCAATAAGCCAAAACAAGATCTTAGATTTATTATTCCATTTGTATCTGAGCCAACTGAACTGAGTTTTGGGATGTTGTGGCTAAATGTAGAGGTTACGTTACATACTGTTTGCTAACATTTATCTGTTGTCACAAATTGTCCAGTAGGTTATTTTGACGAAAAAGCATTTACGAGTTGTTCTCTTTAGGAATTATTGGCATATCAATTAGATATACGTTCTGGCCAAGGTGAGGTGTTCGCCAAAATTGTTCACCGGTAGCCAACAATGCGGTCTTGAGAAAAAAGAATGAAAAAACAACAACTCAGTTCTACTATTTATACATCACAAAACCTCAGGACTCATTGTCACTGAACGTGAAGTAATCACTGTTATATTCACTATTATGGCCTATATTTTTCATAGTGGAAACGATGCTTATTGATGAAGATTTTTGATCTGTCATAAAAAGTAAGAAATAAAAGATACATAATATGTACGTACATGTTTAATACATTTCACTCAAATTACACATATTAAATGTAGTTTAAATCCATTGTGCTATTTCATTTTTCTTACAGTTCCAGTAAATAATATCTTGAGTTCAGTTTACTCTTTTTAACTTCTACTCTCAACTTTTTACCTAGAATCGTATAGCCGTTTAGTGATTGCATTGCAGCCCTTGCACTCTCTACCCTAGCATAAGACACAAAACCAAAAGTCTTAGTCACTTTGGTGATCTGGTCTGTGAAGACTTTAGCTGAAATAATATTACCATAAGGTCTGAACAGGTCAGCTAGATTTTGATCGGTGAAACCCTGCGGCAAGTGGTATACAAACAGGTTCGCTCCATCTGGTCCTTCTATTTGCTTTTGACTCGGATTGTCCCACCGGTAAGGCGTTCTCTGTAGATCCCCATAGTGGGAAGGGGTTTGAAAGATATTTCTTACAATACCCTGGGCGCGATTTTCTAAATCACCTCCATTAGTTAATTGTGTAAGATGACTCATTAACGATATCGTGTCGTTCAATCCATTGTGACTGGTCAAAAGATGGTTAATTAGTTCTTCGTTTGTTTGCAGGCTATCAACAGGTATTGTTAGCTGTTGAGTCAATTTTTTGAGTTCGTTTATAACAGGAGCAGGTGCTTGAGAATCTGAAAAGTTGTATCCACTCTTTTCGAGCTGTTGAATGAGATTATTAGTAGCAACTAAATTCGCCAGCGAAGTAAGGGAAAGTTGTTGTAGAGAATACGAGATAGAATTTTTTTCACATGAATTATTTTGAATGTGAGACATTTTCCGCGTCTCCTTATCTTTCTGGGTATCAGCGAATTTGACCACAATTGGGGAAGAACATCCCTTGAAGGTGTGGCTTCGGTGCATTGACTTGATGGCATTCCCTGCACTCTGACGTGTCGTGTAAGTAACGAATGCACACCCCTTACTCCGTCTGTCGGGGTGTCTTAGAACTGTGCATTCTTCTATTGTACCATAAGGTGAAAACACAGTGCGGACATCGCTTTCTGAATACTGTCTTGGTAACATGCCTATAAACACTTTTCTATCGTTTCTGCTCTCTGTGTCTGCTGGTTTCATTTGTACCGGGTGTTGCATGCCTGGCAGAACTTTGATATTATGCAGGACGTTTTGTGCATCCACAGCTGCTTGTCTTGTAAAGAATGTGACAAAACAACAACCTTTACTTTTTCCGGTGATTTTATCTTTTAATAACCACAGTTCGTATACTTTTCCAAACTGCTCAAACATAAGTAGTAGATCAGATTCAGTGTATGTTTTAGGGATCTGGCCGACGAACATTTTAATACTGTCTGGGTCAGGTTTAGAATGAAATATATGGCTCTCGGTACGTATTGGGGTAGGAAATGTGATTTCATCCTGGTTCGTTTGTCCCAGGCCATTGTCGTCCTGGGTAAACTGATCTGGTTCAAAGTTTAATGGACTTAGTATAAAGCTGTGGTTTGATGTAGTCCTTTCAAAATCTGAATTCTCTGAGCCAGCCATTTCATTGACTGTCTTGTTTACACCACATTTAGAATGGTTTTAAAAGATTAATATTAATTTAGAATGCCAAACAGTCTGAAGCGAAGACATGTACACAAACGAAGTCGTTATGTGAAGGTTATGTTTTTGTAGGCTTCGTAGTTTTTCCAAAAAAAGACTGTTTCTATAATAATGAAGCATAAATTTTGTACATATTGTATGGTTTAATGTAAAGTGTAACTACAGGACAAACTAACACACAAACACAACACTGGAAAAATTACACAAACATTTTAAAACTTGCGTTAAAGAGGAAAACAAATAAACCATATGTGAATAATTTCCATGTCATGTGAAATTTATTTAACATTAAACTGGCAAAGTTGTAAATAAACTATGTAAGAAGTGAAACTCGTAGGCATAATATATAATAATGTAATATTCAACTATTCCCCAATTAGTTATAACAAAGAAACATTCAGCACATTCAAAATATTTTATAAATATACTTATGTCTATCATAACTAACTGAAGCCGCACAATAAAATTGCTTTGTTGCAATAAGCATAAAATTTCATAAATGTAATGTACAATGCCATACGTAAAAACATTGTTATTATGTTTAAGTAGAATACATGTCTTTATATAAGAATGGGCCACTTTTTCGAACAACAATGGACATGCTTTACATACTCCCTTCTGACTGTGTTGGTTCAAGATACACTTTTGAGCACTGACTGACATAAGTCAATAAATACAAATCCTCATTAGAAGTGCGAAAACGTTATTTCGATCAGCGGCCGGTAGAGGTAGATCGTGTCTTTTCCTTCAAGTCAGTGTGTGTGAAAGAGGGCGCATCAACGTTATCCTGTGTTTGTCGCACAGTTTTCTGACTAAGCTCTCTCTTGGCGAATTAACTGACGTAAAGTGGACAGGCTGCCTTTTCGCCTTGGGTTAGTTCTTCCTATAGAGATTTATATTCATTGCATGTACATTCAGAAAGGTAACAATCAATCAAATCTGGAAAAGGATCGCAAAAGAACGTTGACCTAATACACCCATCTCTTTAATGGTTTTTTTAACGATCTTATAGCTATACATTTTTGCCACTCTAGTCATGCCTTGATTTGCATGTTTGAAAACAAATATAAATTAAATTCATGTTTTAACGTGTTAATTATTTACTTACCTTAAAAACGTAGATATCGGATTAAAATTGTTAAATACTCGTAGTTCAAACGTTTCGTATATGAGGTAGTGCAGATTAGGATGTAAAGTAATTATTTTTGAAAATGTCACACTATTTTATACTATATTATTATTTTTTTTTAAACTAAATCAAACATTTCTTGGTAGTCTAAAAACATTATGATTTAATACCAAACTACAAATTAAAAGAATGGAGTAAATTAATTTAAAACACAAATTCAAAACAAGAAATTAAACTATCTTTGATTCTGAAAACTATTTTTACTCATAAATTGCAGGCCTACACGAAAATAATTTAAATAAATAACTAACATCCACGTTGAATGTAACTAAGTACTAAGTTGAAAGTTATGAAAAAAAATATATTAAATAAATAAATACTCTCAAGAATATAAATAGTTAGAAAAGTAATTAGCTATAAACTACTTCTGTAGTTGTTGACTTTCAGATAAATAAATTAAACTACTTTAACTAATTTATGTTTACAACAAATATTTGTTGTCTGTGTTAATTTAAAGAAAATATGCATATAGACGGAGTTATGTCACCAAGCAGCCCTCACAGCTTTGCCTGAGATTTATTTAAAAAGCTGTTGTAGCGTCTTATTAAATCCATGGCAATTTCCCCTAGCTAACTAACTTCACCCCAGGCAATCCGTGTTGTCTGAGCCAGTCTCGCATTCACATCACTCTATCCTTATTATTTATTACCAGTGATTTATTTTACAATCAACGTAATTTTCTATTACCCAGAGTTATATAGTAAGTATTTCCTTCGACATATATCACACAACCATTTATAAACTTTTGTAAAATAGTTTAAAATTGCACTTTAAATATTTACGAACTAATGTAGGCTATGTACATCATTTAGCTTTTTATTGCCAGCTAACACATAATAATAGATAAAAAATATATATGGATAAAGCATTGTCCGAAGGAAACAACGTCTGAAGTACAAAGTACTTGTGTCTTAGAGTTTAAATATTGAAGTCTTGTCACAGTGCTAAGTCCAGATATCGCAACCATTCAAAACCTGCTACTCCAATTAAATAACTGAATGAAGATAAGCTAATCCCCCCTGAAAGAACGTAAAGGGCAGTTATCACTTATGTGATCCTCAGTTTGAATTTCAGCTTCGCAATCACATGACTGATTATTTGAAACCACACAACCTTATCAAATGACCATAACATGACACTTCGGTACATGACACTCGGTTTAAATATTGTACCTTATATCAAACACAATACACGTTAATGAAATATCTTGTATTCAATTAATTTATGTACAAAAGAATTAGTCATTAGGCAACTAATCCACTGTCACATTACTGAGTTCAACTTACCCAATAGCAAGTACAACTAAGGGACCTGCAGCTTTTACGTGTAATCTAAACAACGTAGTATTGGCTGATTTTCAGCTGACTTTCATCACTCAGAGAGTGAGAGTGAGAGAGAAAGAGGGAGAGAGAGAGAGAGAGAGAGAGAGAGAGAGAGAGAGAGAGAGAGGGAGAGAGGGAGAGAGAGGGAGAGAGAGAGAGAGAGAGAGAGAGAGAGAGAGAGAGAGAGAGAGAGAGAGAGAGAGAGAGAGAGAGAGGAGAGAGAGAGAGAGAGAGAGAGAGAGAGAGAGAGAGAGAGAGAGAGAGAGAGAGAGAGAGAGAGAGAGAGAGAGAGAGAGAGAGAGAGAGAGAGAGAGAGAGAGAGAGAGAGAGAGAGAGAGAGAGAGAGAGAGAGAGAGAGAGAGAGAGAGAGAGAGAGAGAGAGAGAGAGAGAGAGAGAGAGAGAGAGAGAGAGAGAGAGAGAGAGAGAGAGAGAGAGAGAGAGAGAGAGAGAGAGAGAGAGAGAGAGAGAGAGAGAGAGAGAGAGAGAGAGAGAGAGAGAGAGAGAGAGAGAGAGAGAGAGAGAGAGAGAGAGAGAGAGAGAGAGAGAGAGAGAGAGAGAGAGAGAGAGAGAGAGAGAGAGAGAGAGAGAGAGAGAGAGAGAGAGAGAGAGAGAGAGAGAGAGAGAGAGAGAGAGAGAGAGAGAGAGAGAGAGAGAGAGAGAGAGAGAGAGAGAGAGAGAGAGAGAGAGAGAGAGAGAGAGAGAGAGAGAGAGAGAGAGAGAGAGAGAGAGAGAGAGAGAGAGAGAGAGAGAGAGAGAGAGAGAGAGAGAGAGAGAGAGAGAGAGAGAGAGAGAGAGAGAGAGAGAGAGAGAGAGAGAGAGAGAGAGAGAGAGAGAGAGAGAGAGAGAGAGAGAGAGAGAGAGAGAGAGAGAGAGAGAGAGAGAGAGAGAGAGAGAGAGAGAGAGAGAGAGAGAGAGAGAGAGAGAGAGAGAGAGAGAGAGAGAGAGAGAGAGAGAGAGAGAGAGAGAGAGAGAGAGAGAGAGAGAGAGAGAGAGAGAGAGAGAGAGAGAGAGAGAGAGAGAGAGAGAGAGAGAGAGAGAGAGAGAGAGAGAGAGAGAGAGAGAGAGAGAGAGAGAGAGAGAGAGAGAGAGAGAGAGAGAGAGAGAGAGAGAGAGAGAGAGAGAGAGAGAGAGAGAGAGAGAGAGAGAGAGAGAGAGAGAGAGAGAGAGAGAGAGAGAGAGAGAGAGAGAGAGAGAGAGAGAGAGAGAGAGAGAGAGAGAGAGAGAGAGAGAGAGAGAGAGAGAGAGAGAGAGAGAGAGAGAGAGAGAGAGAGAGAGAGAGAGAGAGAGAGAGAGAGAGAGAGAGAGAGAGAGAGAGAGAGAGAGAGAGAGAGAGAGAGAGAGAGAGAGAGAGAGAGAGAGAGAGAGAGAGAGAGAGAGAGAGAGAGAGAGAGAGAGAGAGAGAGAGAGAGAGAGAGAGAGAGAGAGAGAGAGAGAGAGAGAGAGAGAGAGAGAGAGAGAGAGAGAGAGAGAGAGAGAGAGAGAGAGAGAGAGAGAGAGAGAGAGAGAGAGAGAGAGAGAGAGAGAGAGAGAGAGAGAGAGAGAGAGAGAGAGAGAGAGAGAGAGAGAGAGAGAGAGAGAGAGAGAGAGAGAGAGAGAGAGAGAGAGAGAGAGAGAGAGAGAGAGAGAGAGAGAGAGAGAGAGAGAGAGAGAGAGAGAGAGAGAGAGAGAGAGAGAGAGAGAGAGAGAGAGAGAGAGAGAGAGAGAGAGAGAGAGAGAGAGAGAGAGAGAGAGAGAGAGAGAGAGAGAGAGAGAGAGAGAGAGAGAGAGAGAGAGAGAGAGAGAGACGGCGCGACAAAGACATATATAGTCGATGCGCTCTCTCATACTCACTGTCTTGAAGGGAAAGCACCGCACGATCTACCGGGCACTTATCGTACTTTAAATCTCTGTGCTAGGCTGAAATTTTTACATGGGGTCTGCACTGCTTATTTGTATTCATTGAAGTAGTCGAGTTACGGGACTACATCACGAGTACATGGAAAGCCCTTGGTATCTAATAATGTAAATTACATTAGCACACTATCTCAGTCACACAAACTTTAAACACTGTAATACAGACTGTTGCGTGCCTTTTGAATACAGGCCTACTGACCAATTGAATGTGTCATAGGCCTACAGTGGCAGTCTCTCACCAAACTTAGGGAAGCATAGGCCTGGATATTAAGGTAAGGTCATTCAAATGACAATAATTATTTAATGTAGGCCTGTTGCTACTCTTTATAGTCAGTTCTTAGGTTTTTTCGTAAAGAACAAATCTAATTACTACATTTAATGTAAAAACGCATACTAATAAAATGATACACATATTGAAAATGGGAATTTTATAAATAATCGTAAAAAACGAACAGTGTTTTACTACTAAAAAACTCTTTTACAATGCTGTTGTGTTCTTTTATCCTGATTTAAACAATGTAAAGAGTTGTTAAATTCTCTCTTCAACAGCAACAAACTACTTGACTGTATAGTAGCCTTTGTGTCATTTGATGAAGCTCTTAAGTGGGGACTTGAAACGTTAGACCTCTGCACTTCACTTTTAAATAATGCATGGTTTTATTGACAGTAACACGCAATTTATGTAAGCTAAAAAAGGTTACATTAACATTTCTAATAAAAATGGCAACCAATTAAAACATATTACAAAACAAATTAATTTATTTCATAAATAGGCCGATTACCATAATTCAACCAATTGTTAAAGAAATGAGATTTTATAAGTCAAGTATTAGCAATTATTTAAACAGTTTCACATCTTAAAATGGATAATTACACATGACTTGTAATTAATTAATAAGTATCCAAAGTTAACTAGTTTTGTTATGAAATTAAATTACCGTTCTTAAAACATTTCCATTACATGACAGTTCTTTCATTACACGACAGTTCTTTCATTTTGTCAAACAAAATGTCTCATTACAGAAATAAAACGTTTCTAATTATAACGAGAAATGTGTAATCAAGTAATAATTCCTGTTAATTTTGATGAATTCTACACTTGTCAACAGATTACACTGAAGAATAAAGGAGCCAGAAAGAACTAATGCTGAATAAAATTGTCTTAATTTTATAGTTTACTGGTAACGAAGTCGAATAACACCAGTTTTATAAGATCCCACTTACAGTCATAACACATTTTGAAAGGGATCAGCTGATGACCACCGGCTGTTCATTTGTCTTTGGGTTATTGCTAGTCATGACCCTTTTTAAGGAATAATCGGCCTTAATTTGTAACAAAGACTACATTCACTTACTAATTCGAAATGTATATTGACCCAAACATTGACGATCGGCGTCATAAGAATAAATAAATTAGCAGTGCTTGACTAAAAGCGTAATATACTTTCTCCTCAGTTTTGAGGTTAGGTTACATTTGTAATTTTTCAATAGATACTGATAAATAATTAATTAAGTACTGAAAAATGTATATGGATTTTGAGAGTTTTTGCCGCAATTAAAGCTGAGTTAAATGAAGCGACAAATATTCATCAAGGCACGTCGGAAACGTCATTACTGTGATAACTCCCTTCCAAGCGGTTTCGTTTCGTAATCAAAGTTTCAACTTCGTCAAGAGACCAAGTTTGTTACGTAAGGCGATGGAATGATCGAGGTCAAGTTGAAATATTACGTGAAAAATATATATTTGTTGGATTCACTACAGAATGGTTTAACGGAAAAAAATAATTTGTATAGAAGAATATGTTGTCGTTACTGACAAGGCTTGATGCCATTATTTAACACTTCTATCGTGTGCTTTTACAGCTGGGGACTTTTTACGATGAACAGGTTTTCAGATACTAGAACAATTCTTAAACATAAATTGTGGAAGTGTCTAAGTTATTATTATTTAGACTAGTTAATAAATAAATAAGTATTATATATTTGGTAGTAAATAAATACCATTTATTTAATTTAATTTTAATTAAATAATAAGTATTTATTTAGTAAGTACTGACTAATTAATTTAACCAAATACATACTGGTCATTTCTTTATTAACTACAGATATTAATCTAAACTTGATATAAACTACTATTGTAATAAACAGACTATAAACACTATAATTTCATTTTACAAACCAAAAACTTATAAATTGATGTCCACCAGCGCAACAGTTGTAGTTTTGTTCCGATGTTGAAAAGCCTGTAAGGAACAAAATTTAAAAATCATGATGCTCGAAAATGGTATTTTATAAAACATTAATATTAAAAGTCTGACCTTTTCAAACGTGCCCAAAGAAATAAATGATGCAACTTTAGAGAGCCATAACGACAATCATCAAGTCTGAGTTGGCCAATGCATATATGCTTTATGACCCCCTGGCTCATTCCAGTTTCTAGTATGATCCCTTGCAACTTTCAAATTCCTGTCTAACAGATAAATAACTATATATATTTTATACATTTTCCTCATCACATAAAGAGAGAGCAGTGCATTGTTCACCTGGAGAATTCATTCTACCTTTACGTCCATGCTCGTGACGTTGCTATAATGAATGGGAAGGGGTGGAAGTAGCATAGTTCACTCGTTATTTTTAGCCCTCTGTAGTCTGGACTGTAGACTGGCTTAGTCTGACAAGTATGCCCAGTCTCCAAACGCTCGGGCGCTGCAAAGCGGACAGTCCACAAACTACAGAACTAGAGTGATACCTCTATGATTTGGACTGTGGACTGGCTTAGTCTGACAACCAAGCTCAATCCACTAACGCTCGACGCACTGCAATGTGGACAGTCTACAAACTACAGAAATCAGCGTTTTGATAGCAATGTGTATATAGCTTATTTCTGTCTTTACACTCTACCCTCGTAAGAATATACAGCAGGCAGATGAAAACAGTTGTAATTTTTAAAAAGAAAACTGTGGCGGCGGAAGGAATTTGAAACAGGAGGGTCAATCGTGACAAAAGCGAGGGGGGGGGTCTGGGGGACCACCCTCCAGGGAACGAAGGTGGAAAATTTTTGAAATTGAACACTCTCGGAAATTGCATTTTGTATTAACCTAGCACTTAAACTTAGCACGAAGGGCAGTACATTCTATGGTAACATTTTAAAATACTAGTAACAATAGTTTTAGGGTGGGAGAGTCGGATGACCCTCTGGTTCCACCAACACTGAGAAAAACAAATTGTTACCTTAAAACTTTACAGGTAAGAGCTATATATATCAAACAGCTTATTAGACAACTAACAAAATAAGTTGTGTGATGTACACATTAGTTAGCATGGAGACTAGCAATGTGTTTATAGCTTATTTCTGTCTGTACACTTCAGTACTTTACCCCGCAAAAGAATCATCGTTCTAATAGTTCGTCCAACAGCTGTAATATGTCTTATCATACATGTAGGAAATGTTACATGCACTCACTCACCGGGTCTGACTCGCTGTCCGTGGAACCTGAGCTGTCCTTGGTCCTTTCCTTGGTCAGTTTGGCCCAGCACTCCAACCTCTTGTGAGCCACCCACACCCCCGCGGGTCCGAACCCACTCTTAGAACCCATGTTCTCTTACTTAGCAACACCGAACAGTCTCTGATCATTGAACACTTTGTTATTTATCACCATGACGTGTTAGATAGATCGCTTACAAAATACCGAACTGTTTTATATTTTTTACGTGTTTAAAGTTCAGGCTTATCACTCAAAACGATCTTGCACTCGATGA